>JAADXR010000050.1:0-108149 GCA_023337935.1 Elongisporangium anandrum
AGCACGTGAACGTCACGCTTCAGGTTTCCAAAATATTCGCTGAGCAAATCTCGCTGTCCCATCTCCAGTTCTTCCTTCAAATACGTTTGTCGGGTTCCCGTCAGATTCTTTGGATCAGCGATTTTGGTGACCTCGCTCTTATGAGTCAGCCAAGGGCCATCCACAACGCCTCCTTGCTTGGCTTGGTACAAATTCAACTCTTGAGGGAGATAGTCTTTGCTTGTCACGATCTTCTTCTCCAAGTCTTCCACCGTAGCACTCGCCGCGATCTCCACAGAGAACTCTTTGCGGCCAAGCCCCACGGGAAGACAGAAGAGCCTGAGCATTCTCTCCTCGCTCAGTTCTCTCCGCTTCTCAAAGTATTTACAGTAACAGACATGATATGTATAAAAATCACAATAAGCTAAAAAAACGAGGCTGCCGAGACCCAGAGGAACGTCTCGTAAGCACCACCTCCGGTGACCAGATAACGTTAGTCTCATAGATCGGGCCCGTGTACATATGGATGACTATGATCTCTCTTCATGCAGCTATCACCATCATCTCGTCGTTGCTACTGCTTCAACATGAAGACTTACATCACGCCATCCAGCTTGTGACGATGCCTGACGTATCACCACGGACAACTGAGTTTAAAAAGGAAAAGAGCGCTTTGATTACTCAATGTATGCCCATGCGGAATGGAATCTACTTCTCCAACAGCAGCACCTTGCCGATGGCGATGGTCTTGCCCTCGTCACGCAGCGTGAGGCGGCCCAGCTGCGGGATGGTGGCAAACGTCTCGAGCGTGATGCTCTGCTCCACCTTGATTCGGCAGATCACGCTATGGCCCTGCTTGATGAACGTCACGGGCTTCTTGATCGGCTTGCCCGTCTTCGGGTCGATCGGACGCAGCAGCTTGACGATCATGCACTTGTAGCCGGCCGTGAGCAGTGGACGGTGCTCCAGCGTGTCCACGAGCGCGATCTGGGCCGCGAACGTGTGCACGGCGCACGGGGCCGGCTCCTCGCGGGGCCAGCAGAGCACGAAACCTTCTGCACGTCGTCCACGCTGCACGAGAGGCGGATGAGCACGTTCTCGCCGGGCTTGGCCGTGCGCACGGGCTGCTCGTTAATATAAACTTGGTTGACGATGGCCGTGGCCGTCGTGGGCATGAGGCGCACCTTCTGGCCGGTTTTGAGCACGCCCGACTCGACCTTGCCCATGGCCACGGTGCCGCGCTCCTGGCACCGGTCCAGGATGGGCACGCGCAGCACGCCGTCCGGGTTGCGGTCGCTCATGTGCATCGTGTCGAGGTACTCGAGCAGCGCCTCGCCGTCGTACCACGGGGCCTTGGCCTTGTCCACGCGCGTCTTGACGTTGTCGCCGCCCAGACCCGTGATGGGCAGGAAGACCACGTCGCGCTTGACGGCGAAGCCGCACGTGCGCAGGTGTCCACGCACTCGTTGTAGCGCTCCTGCACCCAGTTGCAGTTGTCCATCTTGTTGATCACGACCACGAGCTTGTTGATGCCCAGCGTCTTGGCCAGCATGGCGTGCTCGCGGGTCTGGCCGCCGCGCTCGAAGCCCGTCTCGAACTCGCCCTTGTGCGCCGAGATGACCGCCCTGGATCATGTTGGGCACGTAGTTCTTGTGGCCAGGCGCGTCCAGGATCATGAAGCGGCGGTTGGGCGTGTCGAACTGCGCGCGACTTACCACGACGGTCTCATTTTTCATTAACGCACTACTACAGGCATATTTACGATTGATCAGTCGAAGCATCATATGAAAGGAATTCAGATGGGATTCCGTTAAGCTGATTAGGCTGAATCTCCTGTGGCAACTATTACGAGTCTTGTTTGGTGTTCTCGGGTCCGGCATTATCCGGTCTTTGTCTTTTATTGCTTCGAGTGTTGAGCGAATGCGCGCTCTGTCTTGGACCGTCGTCGACTTCCATAACGGTAAAACTATTCATGAGGGCACATCGGCAGAATACATTGAAAGTTTGAAGCAACTTCTCAAAGACGATGACACCACATATTGGTATCCAGATGACTCCCAGTTTCCTACGATCGATTCAATATTCAAGTATGAGAAGAGCGATAAAAATATCGATGGAACAAAGGAAATTGGATTTGAATCCCATATTTGTCGTTTTGTGCCCAAGCAAAGATCTTTGCGAATCCTTCCAGCTGGGACCAAAAAATGTTGCTCCTGAAGTGGGAAAATTGTGTGGGCTGTTCGTTGGATATTATAATCACTGGGCTGCGTCAAGTGATCCAGGGATTATGGAATCATTGCTAGCCGAAAGTAAGCTGGCTTGTTTAATTTTGTCTCAGCTTGATACTCTGTACAATGTTGCGCTGGAGAATGTGGTACTCTGGTTGCTCCATCACCTGAACAGACTGCGTCAGACTTCTGCTACATATTCCTTTGTACCCAATCAATGATAAAACGTACCGGTCGGATCAGTCCCAGACGATCGGCGATCTCACACGCCTCCTTGATCTGGTGCGAACCCCACTCGCTGGTGCCCCAGTAGAAGCCCAGCCCTGCTGGATCACGTAGTTCATGGCGCGCACAGTCTCTTCAATGGGCGTGTTCACGTCCTGACGGTGGCAGAAGACCAGGTCCACGTAGTCCAGACCCATGCGCTTGAACGAGGCCTTCATGCCCTCAATGATGTGCTTGCGGCTGAGGCCCTGGCTATTCGGTACAGCAGGCTTGGGTCCGAAGAAGATCTTGGTGCTGATGACCAGGTCCTCACGCGACCAGACGCCCTCATCAATGCCACGCTGGATGCACTGACCCGTGATACTCTGTAGAGCTCGGCGTTGTCGAAGAAGTTGACGCCGCTTTGACCATGATGGCGTAGGCTGTCTCCGCGTCGCACTTGGCGCCGTCGAAGGACATGCAGCCGAGCGAGAAGGTGGAGACGAGTAGGCCCGTGTTGCCCAGGTAACGATACTTCATGGTCGAGGGGGAGGCAGCCATGCTTGTCTTGGTGTTGGTGCTGGTTGCTGCTTGAGTAGTAGATGGCGAATTGCGGAATGAATAACCGTTTTGGATCCCATGCGGAAGAGCGATTACGTCTTCCGGCCTGCAGCTTGTTGAGCGTCAACATCGGTTCTGACTCTGATAAGGTCAGATCTGAGTCTGTTATCCGTCTGAACCATACGTTCGGAAGAGACCCATCATGGATGGATACTTGCAGTTTGAACTGTTCGCTCGCGCACTTCGTGCACGTACACCTTCTTGAACCGAAGACGTGAGCTTCATGAGGATGACGACCACCAAAACCTCAGCAATTTGCCATTCGCAATCACATATCCATGCAGTAGATGCCGTTCGCAGAATGCCTTGATAAAAAGACAGTTCTCAAAGATAGCCAGCCGAATCATGTCATCCTCCCTGAAATTCGTTAGCAATCGCAAATTTGCGATTCTGAAGTCATCCCAGCCCAAACGCCCGAACGCCCAGATGATTTGGAAGACGTCATTGAGAGAATTAGCGCAAGCCGCACCAAACAATCACAATCATTGGTTCCAGGGTGAAGCTACCTGCTGTAAGCAACGTATGGCAGTTGAAGTCCTCTGAATAGAGACTGCATTCAATATTGGGTCTGCATCCATTCTACCTCTTCTGGTGGTTGATGAAGCGCAGCGAGAGCAGGCCCAGGAGGCGGAAGACCGCGATGCAGGCGATGAGCGCCGCGAAGTCCGACGCGATGTCCGCATGCTTGTAACCGAATATCTTCTCCACGAAGCCCTTGACCGTGATGTGGCCCACGGTCACGGGGGAGTTGGCCAGCTGCCGGCAGCCCAGCTCCGAGCCGCCGCCCTCAAAGGTCTGCGCGCTCTCGTTCCACGTGGGCTCGTTGGAGCAGTCGCAGAAGACAAGGCTCGTGATGATGGACATGGGGAACCGCTGCGGCGCAATCTTGTACAGCCACTTGTAGCCGCTCGGGATGGCGTCGGCCGGCGGACTGAAGCCCATGAACAGGATGAAGACCGAGTTCACAAGCACGCCGATGATGACCGCGACCTCGCCGCTCGGCAGCGCGTAGGCGAAGAACATGCCCATGTACGTCAGCATGAGGATCATGAGCGACAGCGCCAGCCAGAACTGCACGCCGATCCAGAAGCCCGAGAAGCCGACCATGGGGAAGAAGATCACGGTGAACAGCAGCCCACATGCGAACACGTACGGGATCTCCACGAGCGTCGAGCCCACAAAGTACCACAGCGCGTTGTACGTCTGTGAAGCGCGCTCGCGATAGTACGACGCGCGTTCGTCGGCCGCCATGGGGATCACGCTCTGGAACGACGTGATGCCATTGAACATGATCGACACGAACATCATGCCCACGCCCGAGTTGATGCCTTCGTACGATGCGTATTCGCTGTTCAGGAACACGAGTCCGAAGAGCAGCCCCAAGATCACAGAGAGCACGAGGCGCGTGAGGTTGTACGAGGCCGTGCGCCAGTACATCTTGATGAACCGGTCGATCAGGAACACCATCTGCGTGTACGAGCTGGCTGCGCGCTTGGTGGTGAAGAGCATTTCCGGGTATTCCGGCGACGGTTGCGACACGCCTTGCGTCGCCATCACGCTGTCCGCGATCGCCTTCTGCTCGCTTCGCTGGAACTGCTGCACAAAGTCCGTGTCATTCCCGCTCGTGTTGCTGACTCCAGCTCCAATGCACTCCAGCATCCACGTCGCCGGGTTGTACGCGTGTGGTAGCGGCTCAACATTGGGGATAGACTCAAAGTACTCCACCATGGTCTGGCCATTCTTGCCCAGACTGCCGAAGTACACGGTCTCGCCACCGCGTTTCAACAACAGCAACTGGTCAAACAGGAAGAACACCTCCGACGACGGCTGGTGGATCGTGCACACGATAGTGCGGCCTGTGTTGGCCACATTGCGAACGCCGTCCATGATCTTCTTGGCCGAGCGAGCGTCCAAACCGCTGGTCGGCTCGTCCAAAAAGAGCACACTCGGCTGGGCAGCCAATTCGACACCGATGGTCAGGCGCTTCATTTGCTCCACGGAGCTGCCGCGAATGATCTGATCCGCGATGTCATGCATCCCCAAAAGCTCCAGGCATTCGTTCACCGAGTCGTACTTCTTGCTGTCCGGGATAGAAGCATCTTGGCGCAAAAAGGCACTGAAGGTCAAGGCTTCTCGGATCGTAGCGGCTTCTGAGTGGATGTCCATCTGCTCACAGTAGCCCGTGCAGCGTCGAATGGCCAGATCGTTGGCTTCGTAGCCGTTCAGAAGAATCTTGCCCCGGATTTCCCCGCCCGTCTTTCGTCCGGCAATGACGTCCATGAGAGTGGTCTTACCAGCACCAGACGAGCCCATGAGCGCAGTAACAGTTCCTGGCAGCGCGAAGCCAGAGATGCCCTTGAGCAAATCGATCGATTTCTTGGGGTTGCTCGGGTTTGGCACAGAGTACCAGAGATCCTGGAACGCAAGAGCCACGGGCACAAAGTTCTTCTCACTCGAGTTGACGACCATTGCAACTTCGTTGCTGGAGTTCTTGGGCGTCTCAACGGACATGTAGCTTTCCTCATCCGTCTCCTTTTGGTTGATCACGATGTTCTCGGGGCTCTCGTATCGGAAGAACTCGAGCACCACAAACGCCATGACCATGAAGAGCACGTAGAAGACGACCAGCACGATCACGCCGAACCAGACCCAGTACTTCTCGGTCGGGATGCCAAAGAGATTCAAACTGTACTCGCCCATTTTCATCCCAGTCGTCTCACAGTAGTTCACGCCGCCATACTCGCACACCTCAAAGGTGTCAGAGCGGTACTGGTTCACAGCGATCGCTCTGAGAGCCCAGCTGAATGGACTGAACCAGTACAGCCAGATGAAGTAGTCCGGGATGCTTCCTTTCGTTACGATGAAGCCAGCGAAGATGACGAAGATCAGCACCGTCAGCATGGACAGCGGGTTCCCCACGTTGACGTTCGGCGAGACGGATGCGATGAAAAAGAACCACGTCGTGAAGGACATGTTGCACAGGAAAATGATCAGCTCGTAGCGGAGAAACGCACCGATAGAGCTGTCGAAGCCGCAAGCCCAGTACAAAATGGATCCGAAGACGAGGCTTTCCATGATCGCAAGAGGCAACTGGCTCAGAGAGGTGGCAAGCACGTATCCAGCCGTCTGGAAGAAATTGGCTCGACGCTGCTTGTAGAAAATGTCCCGACCAGCCAAGAACGTCGGGATCTGCGACGCTTGGCCCAACGACAGAAACATGATCGAGGCGAACATCACGCCGATCACCACTTGCACTGAGCTCGGATCAAACTGCCAGAACGTGCTTCCGTACAGAAATCCATTGATCAGGATCATCATGGCACGACCCGAAAGGAACGGGACATTGCGGAAGGTCACGAGACTTTCACGACGGATCAGAGTCAGCAGGCTTTGATAGAACGGCAGATGAAACTCAGGCGTCTTCTCCATGTGGTCCCCGACGTTCCTCAGCAACGCTGGATCGTACGGCTCTTCCAGTTTACGAAGCATATCCGCGTGAATTGGTGAACGGCGAAACAATTCCGCGTACTCGCTAGCGTAGCGAGGCTGCTTCGTCGGTTGGTTCGGCACCTGATACCGGTGTTGCTCACTCGTGCCCAAATCCAGCAAGTAGTCGGCCAGATCGCGATCAGGCGGGCACACGAAGCCCAAGGACTCAAAATAGTCGACGATCTGCTCTCGAGGGCCATGGTACACCACTTCCCCCTCGTTCATGATCAGGATGTCGTCGAACAATGCGAGCACTTCCGGCGACGGCTGCAGCAGAGCGATCACGACTGTCTTGCGGAACTTCTTCGCGATGCTGCGCTGCGTGTTGATGATATCGTACGTGGCGGCCGAGTCCAGACCCGTACTGATCTCATCCATGAGCGTCACGTACTTCATGCCGAACTCCATCTCGCCTGTTGTCACGCGCTTTCGCTCGCCACCGGACACGCCACGCAACATGGTGTCGCCCACGATGGTGTTCTGGCAGTTCTGCAGACCCAGTTGCTCGATGATGATCTCCGGATAGTACTTGAACATGGCTTGAGCCGCCTCAAGAGCCGCCTTGTTCTCCTCCGGTGTGCCCTGCGACAAAAGCTCATCGCCACGTCTAGTGAGTTCTCCGCCGCAGAACTCGTGTGCGTACTCGAGCGTCTCCTTGACCGTGAGCGTTGGGTAATGCTTGTCACGCTGGTTCACGTAGGCAGCGAACTGTGGCAACACCTTGCGGACCGACTCGATGTCCTGGCCGTTGAACGTGATCTGGCCGTCCATCTTGATGCTCTTGGTCATGGGGAAGCGGCCGCTCAGCACCTTCATGAGTGATGACTTGCCGGAGCCTGGCTGGCCCAGCACCAGCGTGATCGTGCCCGGCTTGAAGACAGCCGACACGTTCTTGAGGATCTCCTTGTGCGCCACGTGCTTCTTGTTGCCCACAAAGGCCTTCTTGACCGCATTGGCGATGGTCGGCAGCTCCGTCTTGCCGCTCTCGTTCTTCTCTTCAGCCACCACGATCTCGGCCGTTAGCGACAGGTCGTTGATACGGATCTCCATCTGAGGCATCGCGCGACCGAGCGCCGTCCCCAGCTTGGTGGCCATGAAGTCGTGGAAGGCGTGGGGCCCGTGGGCCATGAGATCTTTGCCCGAGTCCAGATTGATCTGCTTCATGGCGAATTGTCGAATGCCCGAGTGGAATGGCCATTGGGCTCGATCTTGCTGTGGTTCATGCGGGACGCATCATCATGCGCTAACCATAATCTCCTCCTTGAGTCTTTTGCATCGGTGACAGGCTGCGGAGTAATCATTCCGCGAGGGTTAGGCCCCCCATGGACCCATTTGATCACCCAAAGGCGACCTGGCGGTGATCAACTGAGACAACAGAAGGGTGAAGTTGACGGCAATTTGCACCTGTGAATGTTGATACTATTCAGCTACCGGATCCGACAGGGGAGCTAGCCAGTTCATCTCCAAATAGTTCTGACGGCGAAACTTTGATCGTTTCTGCCAGATATACTCGCCTGGTATCACTCCAGCCCTTCACGCGATTGTGGGCAAACGCTATAAATGGAAAGCAGGATTGCAGACCTCGGCAGCATTTCGACGCCAGACAAGGATGCCGCAATTCTCCAGATACACTGTCACAGCGGTCGAGAAGGTCCATGGCTCAAATGATGGGCCCAGTTTCCTTGATCGATGGTGTTCGTGTCTGCACTCGTCACGTGGCGAATATCACGGCACGAATCGCAAACCCAAGATCGTAATCGGTCAGATCCTCCACATTGTTCATCGGCTTGCTATATTCGCTGCTGCGCTCTGTTATATCGCGCGTTCACTCGATGCAACCATTGCGACCGTCCAGATGATGAAGCAGACGCTGGGAGTGCTGCCAGTGGCCTTTCAACCATTTTCGTTCGATCTCATCACCAAGTACACAGGCACAGGGTCCGTCCGAGAGAGTATACTGCTGCGAGAGCTGCTAGGAGACTCGATTCCGCGAAATTACACGCTCTACTTGAGCTCCATGGGCCCTCCAAGCTCCACAACGCCTTGCCAAATGTCGCCCATAGGTGGTACTGTGTACGGAGACGACTTCCTGCGCACCGTTTTCACGACGCTCGTGACTGACACGGCGTTCAACCTGACGTTCCTGCAGATGCATGAGCTAATTCTGCCTGTGGTTGACTGCTCTTTCTTCCTGATCATGGTCGGCGACAATACGGTCTTGCGCACGTATTACCTGCTACGGTCAACCTCTGATGCCAACAATGTTCGCATGATGGTCTTCTCGTTCTACGTGCAGGACTACGAGATCGCAGAGCAGAAGCAGCGTGGACCAGCTGGCGTCGGCATCATTTCACTGCTGACGGATTTCAGTGCCGATGATTTCGAGCACTACTACGTCTTCGCCAAGGGTTATCCGTTTGAGGAACTGTCCTTCGTGCCCTGCGTCTACGAGGGCGTCAATTCGGAGCAACGCTGGATGCTGAAAACTATACCTCAAGACCCGACACTGCAGCTTTCCAAGAGTATTGTCGCTTCTGGTCGCATGGGAGCCTACGTCAAGTCCGTAACGGAGCAATCAAACGTCAAAAACAGATACTTGCCAGTTCCCTCCACACCAAATGAAGCGCTGTCTGCGTGGGCATACAAAGGTGGATCGATACTGCGCGATACCTGGTCTTGGGTGCACGGTATTCATCTGCTCTTCGCGCTCGACACGCTCTTCAACCTTCTCGTGCTCTTCGCGATCATGTTCCGCAACATGCGAGCAGGCAGGATCTGGGTCGGTGACGCATTCACGTCTATTTCCAACTCGCTCGCGTATCGAGGTCCTCTGATCGTGATCTGCTGGTGGCTCAACAAATTTTACGTGCTCTTCGAGTACTTCTTGTACACCACCAACAGCTTCGGCGGTGCTCAGTCGCTGTCCATCGATCTCCGTCCAATCCACGCCGATCTGATGACAGTTTATCTCAGTCTGGCGTCGATGATTGGCATTCTTCTTCGAGAACGAATGGATCCAGCGCTCGTCATTCTGGCCTACGAGATCGGATTCCAGCAGCGCGATGTTCTTCTTCAAGAGTTCACTGGCATTCTGGCGTTCTTGGAGTCTGCAGCTCGAGGAGATTTCATGTCGGGTCCTAAAAGTCCCAGTACGTCTGTATCCGAAGCGTCGCCCATGAGCGTCTGGACCATTCACAAAGGCGACATCAACGCCAAATGTCTTGTTGCCTGCATCATGCCGATCTTCCTCTCGATAGGAATCCTCATCGTGTACGCACTCCTGCGAAAGTTGTATCGATATTTCCACCCCGAGAAGATCCGAATTATCAAAGTGATGAGTTATTCGGACAACAAAGAAGCCCTGCTGGCACAAAAGAGCAGCTACACTATGTTTGAAATCGCGACTGGAGCTGCTCTCCAAGTCCGATACGGAGTCGTCTCGGACTACGAGAACTATCTGTTCATCAAGGGCATCAAGTACGCGTCAGCTGACGGTATCTACTGCAGTGGATACGTGATAGCGAATGGCAAATTCCTGATCGCATGCGAGGATCTGGTGGCGATCATGCTGATCAAGCTGCTTCGCATACGGTTCAAAAACGTTTATCTGCATGAAGTTCACGACCGAACAGTGCAGCAAACAGCCAAACTTGTGTTTCCTGAAACGTTGACTTGGAAGGATTTGTTCCAATTTAATATCGACGTACTAACCTGATCGAGACTTCCTGATAGTACAAATGAATTGAAGTGAGAGCCACATGAACAAAGCGGCTGGTAAAAATCCAATCCACAGAGTTTTCTGGTCTATTGATAGACACAAGCTTCCGGTAGTTTCTGTTTTTAGTGCACATGATTCACTGTTTCTGCAGACGAGGCCTTTGTTCCTTCAGCCAATTTGCCATCAAACATCAGTCAAAGCCATGGCACCGGTGCATCAACAGGAACCACATTTTGATCGCAGCAAGCAAAGCAGATCCAGCGTGACGGTTGTGAACAGACTCAAGTCTTTTGGGACCTTTAAGACCAGCACGAAGTATCATGGAGGAGTGAAGACTGGCTCCAGAATCACCATCGCCCAGGCGTTTTATATCCTACGTCGTCTCGTGACGATCGCGGCAGCGCTGTACTACGTGAAGCTCTCCATTGATGCCACAATCTCGACCGTGGTGTTCGCCACCGACAAGGCTCGAGCTCTAAGCGAAAGTCCGGTCGTACTCCCTTCGTTCATCATGGAAGCGTTCGCTGGCAACGGCCCAATCCGATTCAGTCCAATATTTGGCATCCTACGCAATTCAACAGCACCCAGAAATGACTCGTTGTATCTGGGCTTCACTGGACCAAGCTTTGCGCCTTGCACCAACTCGCATATTGGCGACAAGGTCTACAGCAATGCGTTCCTTCGCGAGATCCACGCCAAACTCGTTCAAGACACGGCCTTCAACCTCACTTTTCTCCAGTCCCATGAGCTGATCATGCCCGTCGTGGACTGCACCTTTGTTTTGATCATGGCCAATGTGAACACAGTCCTGCGGACGTACTACTTGATGCGGTCGAAGAGCGACCCGGACGACGTCCTGCTCATGGCCCTAGCGTTTTCCACCCAGGATTACAATATTCCAACTCAGAAGCAGCGTGGTCACATTGGACTCGCGGATATTTCGATTCTGCACGACATGACCCAAAACCAAATGGACTACTACTGCGCTGTCTCCAAAGGGTATCCGTTCGACGAGCTCGCGTTCAAGCCGTGTGTGCGCAAAGGCGTCAATGCAGACCACCACTTGATTATTCACACTGTACCGGAGCTCCCAGAGCTGGAATTCGCCAAGGAGATTCTCATTTCCACCAAGCAGGGAATGTTTGTTGGTTCGGAGTCCGTGCAGGCCAATATTCGATACGATTACACGCATGTCAGTGCCACACCCAGGCAACTGATTTCAGTCTGGTCGCTCTCTGGAGGAGCTGTATACCACGATAAGTGGGCGTGGGTGCATTTCATCCACCTGTACTTTGCAGTCGACACGCTGTTCAATATTCTTGTGCTCTTCCTAGTGATCTATCAGAATTTCCGCGCTGGAAGCATCTGGATTGGTGATGCTTTCACCTCCATTTCCAACTCGCTTGCGTATCGTGGGCCGATAATTCTGTTGATGTGGGCTATCAATCGATTCTGGACGCTATTCGACTACGTCGTCAATTATGCGTACCTCACGAACGACAGCGAGAGAACTCTGGACCTCCGCCCAATTCATGCTGATCTGCTCACGATCTATTTGAGTCTGGCGTCCATCTTGGGAATACTCTTGCGCGAACGTATTGACCCAGCTCTTGTCGTCGTTGCGTTTGAACTTGGATTCCAAGGACGATTCAAGATCATGACGCATTTCGAAAAAACGACTCAGTTTATCAAGGATTTTGCCGACGGAGACGTGTCCTTGGGTATGCACCAGGACCAGTCTTCAGTTTCCAGTGTATCACCAATGGGCGCTTGGACTATCCATAAGGCACAACACAAAGACATCAAGCTCGTCTGTGCTACACTCATGCCAATTTTTCTGTCTATGTGCACGATCGTTCTCTACGCAGCACTGCGCAAGATCTACAGGCGTTTCCGTCCTGAAAAAGTACACGTGGTCAAAGTAACCAGCTACTCTGATCGGAACGATAACATCAGTGCACTCAAGGGCAGCTACACCATGTTTGAAATTGCAACCGGGGCCGCTCTGCAAGTCCGATATGGCGTGGTCTCTGACTATGAGAACTGCCTTTTCATCAAGGGCATCAAGTATGCTTCAGCAGACGGTATCTACTGCAGTGGATATGTGATTGCGAATAGCAAATTCCTAATTGCGACCGAGGATTTGGTGGTCGTCATCCTCATAAAGCTCACACGTCTTCGGTTCAAGAAGGTATACGTGCACGACGTGCGCGAGCGAACAGTTCATCAAACTGCGAGACTTTTGTATCCATCCATGATTACGTGGGTAGATCTCTTCCGCATCAATATCAACGTATTGACATAATCAGCCAGCACATCGAATAATGTTTGCATCAATACTTTCTTAGTGATGGTGTATCGTTGAAGAGTCGACGTTAGTGAATCAAATATTCCCAACAACAGTATCCTGAAACCAAAAATATCGATCGTAAGCAATAGCCAGTACAATTATGTCCGATGGTTGCAATATGTGCATGCCAAATTTACGTTCCCAATATCTCTTGGGGGGGGGGGGCAAAGATTACGTTTAATTTGTTAGAGTTAGGACTTCTCTTTTTGGTGCCCAATATCTCTTGGATGGATGAATCACTCCTTTAAAATGGATCCAAAATCAAAAAATATACTCAGACCGCAACGAAACTCCAAACGTCTATCAATAAATCAATGCAAGAAATAGCAACCACTGCGTTCGAAGCGTCAATCTCTCTTGAGCAGCGACAGAGAGACCAGCATGCACAAATCACGCGCGAACAAATACCTTGCGGGGGAATCGAAAGTTCATCCGACCGATGGTGCTCATGAGTCTGGAGCTCAAGCTCCGAAAGGTGATGACCAAGCATTTATGGGCTTTGGTAGTGTTGACCGGCAAGGAAGCCGACTGGACGCCATCAGCGCTCGCGAAGTTGTCCATATTTTGCATCGCATCATGGTGCTCGCAGCCGCTGTCTTCTATATCGTAATATCTTTGAAGGCAGTCCCTGCGACGATAACACTGCTGGATATTACTGATGGTCTAAAGGCAATGGCGAATGAGACGTACACAGTCACTCAGATCGGGCAATTGGTTGGAACAACCACGATTCGGCAGAGCCCATTGATGGAGATACTCGGCAACGTCACGGTTCTACGCAACGACACGCTCTATTTGGATTCAAGCGGAACAAGCTTTGAAGAGTGCTCCAGTTCGGCTTATGATACCACCTTGTACGGAAATGAGTTTCTTCGCACGATAATTACAACTCTGGTCGACGATACGAGTTATCAGTTTGCGTTTCTTGCGGATATGGAACTTGTCTTGCCCATTGTGGATTGCACTTATTGGCCTCTTCTAGTCATGGAGAATGCACTAATGCGTGCATATTACATAATGCGGTCAAAAGCTGGCCACGACGACATCTATATCTTGACGCTTCAGTTCACCACGATGGACTACTCGATTCCAGAACAAATTCAATCAGGAGCATGCGGTTGTGCGATGTTCACAATATTCAACGATATGCGAGAGTCAAATGTCACGAACTATCATGCACTGTCATTGGGGTACCCTTTCGATTCATTGTCATTTGAAGCCTATGAGTACACTGGCGTCGATTCCAGTTACCAAACGCTGCTTACACTTGTGCCAAAGAACGTATTGTATGAGGCGCCAAGCGAAGTCGCCATCTCGTTTCGGAAAGGGTTTTATGTGGACTCCGAAGCCGATCAAGCCAACATCTTAACCACTCGTTGGGATGTAGAGAGTACCCCAGCGACAGCGATATCAACATGGGACTGGAGAACTGGCAGTTTGCCCAACGACTCGTGGGCTTGGGCACATCTGATTCATTTATACTTTGCAGCTGATGCGATCTTCAACCTCTTCGTCCTCTCGCTGCTGATGTACCGCAACGCTCAAGACGGCAAAATTTGGATTGGGGACGGCTTCGCGTCAATCTCCAACTCGCTCATTATGCGAGGCGCTTTGGTATTAATCACATGGTGCGTTGACAAATTCTGGATGATTGTCGAGTACAGTCTCTTCGAATCCAACAAGTTGGTTGATATTCAGACACTATACATTTTGATTGATCTGGTTCATGCCGATTTCATGACGCTGTACGTCTGCATCGCTGCAATTGTTGGATACATTTTGCGTGAGCGCGTTGACCCGGCTTGCGTCATCTTCCTGTTCGAAATCAGTTTTCATCAACGTGAGTCCATTATGAAGTGGTTTCCAGCTGTCGTGTCATCACTCCAATCCACAGCAAGAGAAGACTTCATGCAAGGCACTGTGACTGTTGACTCGTCTGTTTCGAGTGCATCTCCCATGGGATTCAGAACAGTTCACGAGCTCCAGACTCGCAGTGCTGATTTCATTTTCAAAGCCTTATTGCCGATTTTGTTTTCGCTCATCGCCATTTTCATCTTCTGCGTCATGCACCGAGTGTATCGATACTTTCGACCCAACAAGCTACTTGTTATTAAAACCACGAGCTATTCCGACAAGAAAGAGAATTTCGAGGCACAGAAGGGGGAATTTACCATGTTCGAGATCGCAACTGGTGCCGCCCTCCAAGTTCGCTTTGGCGTCGTCACCAGCTACGAAAATTGCATCATTAAGAAAGGAACCAAATATGCGACTGCCGACGGAATCTATTGCAGTGGATACGTGATAGCGAACGGCAAGTATTTGATCGCAATAGAAAACTTGATCCCGATCATCCTCATGAAAATTGTCCGCGCTCGGTTTGCAAACGTGTATATCCACGACGTTACAGGAAAAAATGTGCAGCGCACTTCACGACTCGTGTATCCGCAAACAATTTCATGGGGAGATCTGATGAACATCCATATCGGCATGCTTTCTTGATTTGAGAAATAGATCGAGCACGATGGAATATCTCCAGAGTATTTCATTATGCTGTGATGCTTGAATTTAAATTTCAATCCATTGAGTTTTAGCATATCAATCGGGAAGGATTCTAACTATCAATTTTGCTTGATACCAAGGATTGGGGATTCAAATTTCACGATGTGGTTTGAGAGAAATAGTGTGTCTCAATAAATTTTAGGACGGTATCCGGCTTTAGACCAGAAGTTTCACGATGGTTCCAGAAAGAAGATGAAGAGCTATTTACATACTTCTAACACGATCGATATTTATAGAAGTCTTCACCCTTTTTGTCACTTGGGAACATTCCCGAATCGATAGCACAGCAGCGAAGGAGACAGGAGACGACCGATGCTGGCTTCGCAAGCAGCGCAGTACGCACCAGCAGAAAAGCAGACTGAGAAGATACATCCAAGCCAGAACGATGGAAACCAGGGCGAAGTCGCTGCTAGCGGCGATGACGAAAAAGAATCAAGAAAACACGACGATCTTCCGACCAAGATGACTCCAGGACATTTGTTTCACATCATTCACCGACTTCTGGTGCTCGCGTGTGCTATTGTCTACATCGTTCGATCGATTGACGCGGCTCATTCGATGTTTGAGGTGCTTGATTTTTCACTGGGCAATCAAGACATGTCATTTCCGACATTCACGTTGTCGAACATTGGCAATTACCTTGGCACGAGCACGATGAGACAAAGTCCGTTGCTTGCACTCCTGGGGAACGTCACGACTTTGCGAAATGACACGCTGTACTTGGATGATACCACCAACTTCAACGCGTGCACGAGCGTGAGCATGGACCAAACTCTCTATGGAAATGCATTTTTGCGCAGCATGCACTCAACGTTTGTCGCAGGCACAAGTTACAACTTCACGTTTCTGAGCTCTGCTGAACTCATCGTGCCCATCGTTGATTGTTCTTTCTATCCGATTGCACAGCCCGATAACTCGAACCTTCGTATTTATTACCTGATGAGATCAAAAACTGATGCTGACGACATCTACCTCATGACGTTCTCGTTGTCTACTCAAGATTATTCAATCCCAGCTCAAAACCAAAAGGGGCCAGCAGGAATTGCCATGTTCAGTTATGTTAACGATTTGACCACAGCAAGTGCCACACATAGTATCGCCATTGCCTTAGGATATCCATTTGGAACGTTGTCTTTTGAAGTATACGAGCTCACTGGTATCGACTCAAACAACCGTTGGCTACTCTCAAGTGTCCCTCAGTACCCATTGCTCGAAACATCTAAAGATGTTGTTACAGCATGTCGCGCAGGCTTCTACGTCCAAGCTGAGACTGAGCAGTCCAATGTAAACAATATGTACTGGGCAATGGAGTCGACGCCATTGGATGCGATCAAGTATTGGAATTGGGATGGTGGTGCTGTCTTGAACGATTCGTGGGCGTGGGTGCATGCTATCCACATTTACTTTGCAGCCGACACTATTTTCAATCTTCTCGTGCTCTTTGCTCTCATCTACCGGAATTTTCGAAAGGGCAAACTATGGGTTGGTGATGCGTTTGCCTCCATTTCGAACTCGCTGGTGTTGCGTGGGACATTGGTTATCTTCACGTGGTACATCAATGGCTTTTGGACAATCACAGAATACAGTCTTCATAACGCGTATGATCTGTGGGGTGGAGCTCAGTTATTTGTGTATATGAAGTTGATCCGCGCTGACCTCATGACCGTATACATGAGTGTCGCCGGTGGCGTTGGATACCTCGTGCGTGAACGCATCGATCCAGCGCTGGTCGTCCTGATTTATGAGATAGCATTCGAGTATCGTGTGTCAACCATCAACGGCTTGACTGCTATTTGCAACGCGTTGATCTCAGACGCGAAAGAAGATTTTAATCTTGGCTACCTGGGAGTAGACACTACCATTTTGGGAGCCTCTCCCATGACATATTGGACAGTTCACGTACTGGAAAACAAAAGTGCCAAGCTGATTTTTTCAACCTTGCTGCCGATCTTCATCACCGTTCTTGCTGTAGTTGTATTTGCATTCATTCGCAAGATCATTCGTGTTTTCCGACCAGACAAACTCCATGTGATCAAAGTAACGAGTTACTCGGACAAAAAAGAACTTCTGTTGGCGCAAAAGGGAGCCTTTACCATGTTCGAGATCGCAACGGGCGCCGCGCTGCAAGTCCGCTACGGTGTCGTCTCAGACTATGAGAATTGTGTTTTCATTAGAGGCGTCAAATATGCTTCAGCCGACGGAATTTATTGCAGTGGATACTTGATCGCAAACGGGAAATATCTGATTGCGACGGAGGACTTGCTGACCATTATCACCATGAAAATTATCCGGGTTCGCTTCCGCAACGTCTACGTTTACGAGGTAAGTGAGCGAACTGTTCAGCAAACAGCACGACTTGTTTACCCGCAGACAATCTCTTTCGTGGATCTCATGAACCTCGACATCGGCTTGCTTTCGTAAAGAGTCAAAACTTTTATGCATATAAGCCATATGATAATGATTTTCAATAAAGATAAGTTGCATGCTCAGTATCGTGCAACAATCACTTCCTCGAAGCAGTATAAAAACGAAAACTTCAATTCTAGACATTTCCCATTTTAGCCGCCCATTAATAGATACATCCATTTGATGGAACGTTGATAATGCCGCCCGGCTACACATTTTTGGAGAATATATGCCACTCCGAGATTCCATGATGAAAGGAGCAGCGCTTTCACGACGGTACTCTGTCAAGCCACTTGTCTTACTGCAGGATTTAAAAGCATTCGACGAAGCACGTGGCATTCTTTTGTCGGATGTGCTTTTGCAATGCTGCTGTATACGGAGAGAGAAACCATCTCGAAGCGGTCGACAGAACTTCAACAAAAAGGTCACCACCGCCCAGATTCTTCAACTTGTTCGCCGAATCGCTGTCTTTTGGGCTGCTGTATTCTACGTCAACGTTTCCGTCAAGGCCGCAGTGGCGGCAGTGACTCTTCTTGCAGGCAAGAGCGACGCAATCCTCACAGCCGTATCCTACAGCGCTGATTCGATCGCCGTGTATGCTGGTTCAACAGGCATCCGGCATAGCCCTCTCTTAGCAATTCTTGGTAATGTTACAACTCCGAGGAACAACACTCTGTACTTGGAAACATCATCGCATTCGTTTGATAGCTGTACAGTGCCATCTTTCAACGCTGATATGTACTCCAGTCCATTTTCGCGATCAACATTGGACACGCTCATTCAAAAATTGTCCGGGGAAATTCCGTTTCTTGCGCAAATTGAGCTCATTTTGCCTATCGTCGACTGCACTTTCACAGGGATAAATCTTCAAGACGACGCTGTTGCTCGAATATTTTACCTTTTTCGCTCAATGAGCGATATTGAAGACGTGTATGTGTTGTCAGCCTCGTTCTCAGTCCAAGACTACATAATTTCTCAGGAAAACGTCAAGGGTCCCGCAATGCTCGCCACATTCGCATTCATCCACGACATGCGGATTGACGAGATCACACATCACGTTGCCATCGCACTTGGATATCCATACGATGACGCTCTGGTCTTTCAAAATTGCAACAAAATTGCAAGGTGATCAGCATAACTTCAGATGGATACTGGCGCCTCCAAAGCATAAATGCCCGCACAATGATCAGCCAAGAAATCCTCACGGCGAGTCGACGTGGATACTACATCACAACTGAGTCCAATCAATCCAACATCAAGAATATGTATTGGCAACTTCCAACAAATGCCCTCGAAGCACTCAGTGGCTGGGTCTGGCAAGGTCGTGCCGTGCTGCAGGATTCCTGGGCTTGGGTACATCTCATCCACGTTATCTTTGCTGCCAAGACGCTCTTCCAGTTGGCTGTTCTGCTGCTTGTCATGTATCGAAACTTGTGTCTTGGGCGTATCTGGATCGGCGACGCGTTTGCGTCCATCTCGAATTCGCTGGTGTATCGCGGCTCATTGATTCTGCTGTCATGGATCGTGAATCGGTATTGGACGTTGCGCGAGTTCGCGACGGAGGACATCAATACCCTCTCTGGAGCTCAAGCTTCCTTTTACCACTCAGCCATCGCGTATGCCGACCTGCTGACGCTGCATCTGAGCGTCGTGGGTGCGCTTGGGCATGTTGTGCTTGAGCGAATTGACCCGGCGTTTGCTATCCTCGTCTTCGATCTCGGCTACCGGTACCGAGCAGCGATCGTGCGCTGGTTTCCATCAATTCTTGCACATGTTGTGGCCACGTCCAAAGCCGACTATCGTCGAGGAATCACCACAGTCAGTGGAGATTTAGCAGCCTTATCGCCTATGAAGCTCTGGACTGTGTACGTCATGCCTTCGATGCATTCCGAGTTCTTCCTTGCGGTCATGCTGCCGTTCCTGTGCTCCTTCAGCGTCATCTTCACACTCACGCTCATGCGCAAGCTGTATCGAGTGCTTTCGCCTGGAGATTCCAGCAACGGCCGCGCCGCCGTCAACAGTGCAAGTGAGGGCGACGAGCAGCAGCTCACGCAGAAGCGCAACCTGACCAACTTCGAGATCGCCACGGGCGCCGAGCTGCAACACCGCTTCGGAGTGCTCTCGGACTACGAGAACTACCTGTTCATCAAGGGCATGAAGTACGCCTCGGCCGACGGCATCTACGGCAACGGATACGTGACCGCCAACGGCAACTTCCTCGTGGCCACGGAGGACCTGCTGGCCATCGCGCTGACCAACGCCATCCGCCTGCGCGTCGGCAACGTCTTCGTGTACGAGGTCAAGGGCCACACTGTGAACCAGACCGCCAGGCTCGTGTACCCGCAGACCGTGCCCTGGAGCGATCTGCTGCGGCTCAGCATCCTCGTGCTTTCTTGAAATGGTAAGTGCGCATGAAAGGAAACTCGAACTTAGTGAGGGGGAGGTAGTAAAGTACGGATTTGCACAGATGCGAACTTAGGGATCTTAGGGTGGAATGTTCTTTTTTTGGTTTCTTTTGCGTCCGGTTGTTAGGGTTACGCTCTGCCTGGATCGTACCCTCCCTTTTCTTTGTTTTTGGCTTCAGGTCTGAAATGGCAAGAGAGTGTAACCTCACCCTATCCGGATCTGCCACCACCATAGCCTCTAATGCAGGCGGCGCGATGGGAAATTCGCGCTGGCCTTGAGTAAGGCACTGGAGCCATGTCGTGGTCAAGATGGCTGTTCAGTGGCCGCTGGACGGACACAAAAGGCCAGTTACGGTACGAGGCGCGCTGGTCCGACTGGTTTACCCATCGCGGGCCCCTATTCGCCTTCCGGATGGTTCCATACAAATTCCAGCTGATTTCCTATCCGCCAACCTGAGTTTGGCGGTACCCCGGGGTACGATCCGATCCGCCATCGCAAACAAGCCGGTTGGCTCAAGAAAAATCCGCCAGCCGGACCCCGGCCCTCCCATCACCGCGCGGCTGAGTTCCCCCCTCACCACAGATTTGAACTCGCCCCACGAGCCCGAGACGACCGACATGAGCACCAAGACGTCCCCGCAGGAGCACGAGGTCATGGCCGAGATCCACCGCGTGGTGGAGAGCAACCCCGAGTTCGGCATCAAGCGCGTGGCCAACGTGCTCAAGGAGCAGAACCCGGAGTGGACGCTCGGCGACAAGCGAGGTATGACACACCGCATGCCAAAGACACGCGAATGACCGACTGACAATGCTGTTTGCTTGCTACAGTGACCAAGCTGCTGCGCAAGTACCGCTCGGCCAAGGGCATCGCCAGCAGCAACGACGGCTCGGACGGCAGCGTCAGCGACGATCTGGCCTCGCCGCCGTCCTCGGACCCGAGCCCGTGGAACATCTCGCCCGTCGCGGACACCTCGGATGCTAGCCCCTGGAACGTGGCGCCTACTCAGGGCTTCACCTCGGCTGCCGTGGAGCAGAACCCGTTCAACCTCGAACCGGTGCAGAACCCTTTCAACATCGCGCCCGTCGAAGAGACGAGCTCGATCTCCATTAAGCACGAGGTCGTCATCGAGACGCCTGCCGCTGTGGTGGCGCCTGTTGTGGCTCCCGTCGTTGTGAAGAAGCCCGTGAAGGAGGTTGCCGCTCCCGTTGTCGTGAAGGAGGTTGCCGCCCCCGTTGTCGTGGAGGAGGTTGCTGCCGTTGTCGTCGAGGAGGTCGCTGTCCCCGTGGAGGTCGTGCCTGAACCGGTTATCGCGCCCGTTGTCGTTGAGGAAGCTGCTGCTTCGCCGTGGAACACCGCGCCCGTGGAGGAAGCTCCTGCTGCTTCGCCGTGGAACACCGCGCCTGTTGAGGCCGCCGCTGTGGTTGAGACCGTCAAGGAGACCGTGGTCGAAGTCGTCGCCCCTGTCGTGGAAGTCGCGCCTGTTGTTGAGGAGCCCGTCGCCTCTCCGTGGAACTCTGCGCCTGAGGAGGCAGCCCCCGCTGCTTCGCCATGGAACACCGCGCCTGTTGAGGCCGCCGCTGTGGTTGAAACCGTCAAGGAGACCGTGGCTGAAGTCGTTGCGCCTGTTATTGAGGAGCCCGTTGTCGAGTCGTCCCCGTGGAACGCGACCCCCGTCGAGACCAAGGAAGAGGCCGAGGCTGCTCTGGAGGCCCTGAAGGAAGCCGCCACCACCGAAGTTGTCGTGGAAGCCCCTGTCGTTGAGGAGCCCGCTGCTTCACCGTGGAACGCTGCGCCTGTGGAGGAAGTCAAGCTGGACTACGTGCAGGAAGTGGTTGTGGAGGCTGCCGCTGTCGTCGAGGAGCCCGTTGTCGAGTCGTCCCCGTGGACCACGACCCCCGAGGTCGAAGCTCCCAAGCTGGAGATGCCCACGGAAGCCCCCGCCGCCGACGCCGTGTGGAACGCTGCCCCCGTGTCCGAGGAGCCGCTCGTCGTGGTCGCCCCTGCCGAGCCGATTGTGGAAGCCCCCGCCCCGGAGGCTGGCTGGAACGTCGCCCCCGTGGTGGAGACGAAGCTGAAGGAAGTGGAGGCCGAAGTGGAGCCTGTTGTCGAGCCCGTGGTCGAGGACGTGAAGGAGGAAGTGAAGGAAATCGAGACCAAGGTCGTCGAGGAGGTCAAGGAAGTCAAGGCCGAGATTGTCCAGGAAGTGAAGACCCTGGAGGGCTACGCGCAGTCGAGCGTGGCCAAGAAGGACGCCCCCAACGCGGCGATTTTGGAGAAGGAAGCCCAGTCCTCCTTCGGTGCCTGTGGCGCCCCTGCTTGCGGCTGTGTCATCATATAAGCAGTGTAAAAGCAACCAACCCATCATTTTTGCATGCATGCCCTCTCCTCGTCCGTCCGTCCATGTCTCCCAATGCCTCGTTTGTCCATGTATGCGCTCATCTCTTCCTAATTGATATAAAGAAGATCAATTGCATCTTCTTTCGCTATTTCGTTACTCTGTCCGATGCCAGCAGCAGCACATGCGCACTTCCGCTTGCGATGCGCTCGCACTTGAGTGAGGTGGGCAGCCGTCCCCATGCGTCAGAGCTCCTTGAGGCCTTGAGCTTGTCACGTGAAGAGCCCCACCAATGCACGTCTCCGTTCGCACAAAGCACCAGAGTCTGACGGGATCCACACGCGATGGCGACGGCCTCGTGCCCTTGGTCCTGGCTGTCAAAGTAGCCATCGGCAGTGGTCACCACTCGCGGAAGTGCCTGCGAAGTCGCATTAGCGTGGCCCTGGAAGTGGATATTAGATCCCGAATGCATTGAGAATGACACCGAAGAGACTCACCAGCTGCCCATGTTGGCCCCATCCGAAGGTGTAGACGTCTCCATGAGCTGTTCGCACTGATAGCAGAGGTCATTCCTTCCATTTCCAGGCAGCTATCAAGCTCCCAACGCATACCTGCAGTGTGCCAGTTCCCACAGGCCACTTGGACGACGCCTGACCTTCCCAGTGGAGATACGTCCACGCCTTCGAGCGCCTGGACCAGTCGAGGGCTGCTCTCGTTCTGCGTGGAGCCGTGACCGAGCTGGTGATACAATCCCCAGCCGAAGGTGAACAAGTCGCCGTCTGTTGTAACGAGAGCACTGTGAGCCCATCCAGCCGCGACATCTTGTGCTCTTGAGGTCATCGACACGATCGACGGCATCGCACACGCGTTCGGATCCTTTGAAGGGCGGCCCAACTGGCCAAAATCGTTCCCACCCCAGCTCCAGACACGACCACGGTCGTCCACAGCCAGCGAGTGCGTTCCTCCGGCGGCCAACGCAGTCACTCGCACTGGTTCTGACAAGGGGACTTGTATGGGTTGGCTGGCGATCATGGACTCTTCTTCAATGGGCTGACCGATCTGTCCATAACGATTCCAGCCCCAAGCGAACACTTGGCCTGAAAGAGCAGCAGTTCAGGCACTGGAATGCTTCCATCGCTGCTGAAGGGTCCGTACCTGATGCAGACAACGCCAGAACGTGATTGAGTCCACATGTTACGCTCACACACGGCACAGGCAAGCCCAACTCGGTCGAATGCATCTGTAGCTGCTGGAAGCTCGACTTATCCTGGTCATTCGCGCCCAGCTCGCCGTAGAACGCGCTTCCCCAGCCGACAACGCGTCCATCCGCACCAACAGCTACTGTGAACGTATCTCCGCCATCCACCGCCAGGAAATCGCGGTCTGTTGGGCCGCAGCACTCGCCAAAGAGTCCGCCAGTGGCTTCCGCATGAGCTGCAAACCCAATGAAGCGCATTGTATGCGGTCTCAGATCTGATCCGAGACTGTGGTGCGAGCCGCCACTTCGCATTTGGAGAGATTGGGCAGAATGCATGCGTGTCGAGACGACCACGAGCACCACCACGGCGGCCACGACCACAGCCACGACCACGACCACGACCACGGGCATGAGCACGAGGTGGAGGACGCCGAGGGGGACTCGCTCTTCCGCTACATCGACACCAGCAAGGTGCGCGCGCTCAATGCGCTGGACCCGCAGCACGCCACGCACCCGTTCAAGCCATTCCACAGTCGCACGGATCACTCCACGTGGCTCAGCAGCCAAGACGACGACCCGGAGCTGATCGTCTACATCCCGTACGCATCTAAGACGACTTCTCTCGCGTCTGCAAAGCTCTGGAACTGAATGATCGCTCTGCTAGGTTCACAGAGGCCGTGAGTATCAAGTCCATTTGCATCTCAGGCGGCGAAGACGGATCACACCCGAAGATAGTGAAGATGTACGTGTTGCGTACTGCCTTGGTCTGGAGCATACTCGTTCAGAGATGCCTCATTGCTGCAATTCTTTCGCAATAGCTTTGCGAATCGGGAGGATATCGATTTCTCCAACGCCAACGAACTCCCAGCACAGCAGTCACTGGAGCTGGTTGAAGATCAAGCGGCGCAAATCGACTACCCTCTCCAGTGCGTCCATTGCCTGTGCCTGCTATTCCTTGATTCGTTCGCGCTTACGAATTGATTGTACTGATGCATTGGATCAGGATCCGCAAGTTCCAAGGAATCAGCAGCATCACGTTGTTCTTCCAGGACAGCTACAATGGGGATGAAACGCGCATTTATTACATTGGATTGAAGGGAGAAAGCAAAAAGGTGGGTGTCATTACCATATCACTTCTAGTTTTACCGCCTTCTGATGCTTTGTCTGTCTTGTGACTCATTTGTGTTATGCAGTGGCGCCACGGAGTCGTTGAAGCAGTCTATGAGAGTCGCCCGCAAGCTGCCGACCATAAGGTTAAGGAATTGTTGGGATCCAACACGCTGACTTAAACTTTGGTCAAGTCGCTGGCGATGATGCGTTCGCCGATTCCACATCGGTTTATTGATTGTTGAAGCTCGCGCTGGTGATCATTCATCATCCCGAGGGCTTCTGCTGTTGCAAGTCATTGCGTGCGGTTTCGAATTCCAAGAATGCTTGTCTTGTCAGTGCAGCTCTTTTCTCCTCTTCGACGCGTCGTTTCTCGATTCCTTGGAGCATAGCTTGGAGTTCTTGCATTAAATCACCCACGGGTTCTTCTTGTTTCTGCTCGCCTGGTTCTGATGTTTCTTCTTTTTCCTCTACGTCGCTCTCTTCGTGTTCTTTCTCCTCATCCTCGAAATCAAGATCCAACCACTGGGAATGCGCTAACGAATGTCTGCTCTCGCTAAGCTGGTTCTCGCCTGACATAGTAACGGGACGCTTATCCTCCAAAGTTTCAGACGACAACTGCTGGTGATGAGATAGATCGCTACTAATATCTTGCTCGGCGTCCAGAGCGTTGTCTTGATACAATATATTCCCGGAACGCTGGGGTTGTGAACGTCCCAGCTGACTTGTACTGGGCGAGATGTCATCTGAAGAGCTATCCAGAAATGTTTCCCAGTTGAAATATTGCACGGGGCCGTTAGCGTTATCATCATTGGCAGTGAAACTTCGACTCAATGATGCGTTAAGATTTTGTTTGACGCTCTCGACGTCCCTAGCGTCCGATTCCAAATCTTCAAAGCTTTCATGCAGACGTGACCATGAGTGCTGCGATGAATGCACAGACTCCGAGAGCTGGCTTCGAGACAGCGATGATCCGACGGCCTCGTCTTCTAAATGATCAGACAGCGTTCTGCTTCCGTTCGCCTCACTGGACTCAGTGCCACTTTGCTCACTGAATGAGCGCGCTTCATTACTGTGAATGCTTGAATGCGTACTGTGAGCATGCGAAAGCCTGCGTAACGACGCAGCAGATATCGGAGTTGGCTCCCGTCGCTTCAGCTCTAGCTTGAGCGCATCGACTTCTTGTATCAACTCTTGCACTTGAACAGCGTGTTGTTGTTGAAGCTTCTCAATTCTTGAGGTGTATCCATCCTTCAGAGCCCTCATATCGGCAGACTGCAGCACTTCGATCTCAGAGCGAAGGGATTCCATCTCTGACTGAGCACCGCGATATTTCTCGTTAAGATCATCCACTTGCCTTGCAAATTCTTCTTTCGCCGACGTCGCGCTTTCTAGCAGATTGTTAAGCGTCTGGCATTTCGAATCCGTGTGTTGGGTCCGCTGCTTAAGTGCTTCATTTTCTAGCTGTAGCTGGTCCAACTGCTGCTTTGTTCGGTCAAATTGGCTCGCCAGCGCACCGACTTGTTCGTCCTTAACCTGATCGTGTCTCGCCAGAGCAGATTCGACGTCATACAGCTTGCGTTCTAGACCCGAATGGAGCATTGATCGCTGCAGGAGTTGCTTTTCCAACTGTTGGCTATGCTTGTGGTCAGCGGTCACCTTGCAATCGTGCTCGCGCTGCGTTTTCTTCAGCAAGAACTCCAGCTCATTTCGCAGCAGTTCCTGATTCCGCACTTCGTCTTGTAGACTCTTGATCTCGCGCATGCATTCCTGTAACTTCTCGCCACGAAATGCTGCGATGGACGGCGTCATATCCAGTGCGTGGTTCGTGCTCTTCTTGCAGCAGGAATGCCACGCAAAGTGAGCACTGGTGCCAGCTGTGGTCTTCTTCCCATGTCGAGTAGACGATTTCGCGTGCAGAACGTCGTTGCGCTCCTTAACGATCTGCGCTGCATACCGTTCCAGGAAAAGCTTCTTCTCACGCTCGCCTTCGACCTCTCGAGTCAGAATGCGTACATGGCTCTTGGTCTGCTCTATTTCTTGCTCCAACGTAGACGAGTACAGCCGCAGATGGGTCGACAGCATCTCCATTTCCGTGTACCGAGGCAGAATGTTCAGCACATAGCTCAGAAGCCGCTGAGGGTCCGACGTGGGCGGCACAGGAGGCAGCTCTGCCGCCGCGAACGTCTGCTCGATGTCCTGCCATCCTTGGTCGGCCTCCATCACATTCGTCACTCAAAACCAAATGTGCGCCAACTTAAGACCGTGATTTGTAAAGTCAGCGTCAATCTATACCTTGAAATGATACACAAATACGGTATCAATTCATTGAGTTGCTGTTTTTGAATTGTTTCTCTGTTGAAGTTGGCGACCATCACTCTTGCACACCAAAGCGCGCACTGGCGTTGCCACTTCTTCAACGTCCGACCGAGAGAGAGAACGAGCGCCACCATGGACCTGGAAGACGACTCGCGCATGAGCGAGACCTCAAGCGTGCGGAATCGGGGTCGAGGGAGGCGTGCGTCGTCGCCGATGGGCGACATGGACCCCGATACGCGAGCGACCGAGACCCCGCGCCCGCAGTTGCGCTGCAACGCATGCTGGGAGCCGATTTTGCCTAACCCGCAAGCCGCCCAGACATGCTATCGAACGACCTGCAGCCACATTTTCTGCGTGCGATTTTCTACGTGAGATTGTTGCATAGTTGCAAATTTGGACGCTGATTCATGTTGGGCACAGGAAAAATGCGCGTACAAGAGCTTTGGTGGAGGCCGAATGATTTGTCCGGCCTGTCGAACCGGTAAGTAGGGTTTTCTTGATAGATGTTTGATATAAATGGTACTAATATTCTACTTGATGTGAATGATAATCCAGATCTAAATCATTCGTAAGTGTACAACTGAGTGCAATGTGTTGTCACAAAAAGAACTAACGATCTACCTTTGCACAGGCGAGGAGGTGTATGTGAGACGTAAGAAAGAGAGATTATCCCTCGATACTTGTCACGTGCTGCAATTTTGTTGTTGTTCAGAACAATACATGGCGTTGCTGACCCAAAGGTAAATATCATCTCTTCTACGAATGCTAGTCATTGCTAAATAGCTCCATTTTTACTTGAATAGCGAGCTGAAGTACGTAGAGTCAACTCGTTTGCCGAGTTTTTTTTTTCTTAAAATGAGCGTGTTACAGACAATCTGGGAAGAGATGATTGCAAATCCGTCGGCATGTTTCGGTACGATATCTTTGATTCAGATTTGTCTTTAATGTTCCTAACGGCATTATTCCTGTGAGTTTAGATCATTTCCAGCGAGCACTTGGTAAATTGTATACATTTCAGTGACGGCTAGCTTTCAATTGTTTAATGTGTGGTGTGTTTAAACAGAGTTCGTGCTGGTATGGCATTCCCATGTTTGTGTGTTTTCGGCCTACACAACTCACTGTAGTCACATTCTTAGTTCCAACTCGCACAAGACTCGTATCGGTAAAATTCTTTCGACCATTTTAAAATGCTATACCATGTGTTGAACAAATATGTTAATGAACAGACAGGTAATGATGCATGCAAGAATGTTTGAATCGAGATAATCGCGACACTGACAGAGAGCGCAGGAGGAAATCAGACGCCAAATGGGTAAGGGTGATTTTTTGTCTATGTGTTTTCCAATCCTCGTTCTGACCACGCTCTGAAAAAAAGCGGAGGAGCAAAATGCTTTTCAAATGCAGCATGGGGAGAAGTACATCCAACTTAAAAACTACACGGATCAACTTGAAGCTGAGCTACGAGAGATCAAGCCAAAACTGCAAACGTTAACTACATCAAATGAGGAACTGCGAGAGGTAAGTGGCAGTGTCCCTTTCTCGCATGAACTCTACTTCTGATTTTGTGACTTACAGGCATACAAAGAAAAATCAAGAAAATGCAGAAACTGGGAGAAGATTGTAAGTCAATAATCTTTGCCTGGATAGCGCATCTCGTATTCACATTAACAACATGCCAGTGCAAAGCTTTGAAATCGCAAACAAATGCCAGACAATATCCATCACCTGGTGGTTCGACATCGTCTACGATGCTTGCCGGAGAAAGTTCACTTGTGGCTCAATCTCCTCAGTTTTCACGGGCAATCACACGCCCAGTCGCAAGACCCTATACCATTGCTGCGCCGTCGACAATGATGAGACCACAAATCGGATCTATTGGTCGACCTGAAACACCGGGGGTTGTTAAACAACGACCTAGTGGCGGCATGTTTGATCGGTTTTCTAGACACCAAAGCAGTAATAGCGGAATGAATGGAATGAATCGGCCAGCCGTTCAGCCAATACCCAGCAATCGATCGAGAATTATGCGCCCGAAGACCCCTCTTCAACCTTCACAACGACCAAGCTTCGCACCATCACGGTAGCATCATGACTTTTCGATCTAGGTTTAATCTTTACTGATAATTTGTGGTTTGCAGACCTAAGTTCCATCTATGATGCAATCGAGAATGCAGTCCTGCGTATCCGGTTGGAGCAAACGCCATTCATCTATTAACTGAATCGCAACATTTTCAACAACAAAAAATGCCTCAATTTATAGTTTAATTTCGAAAGTGCATGATGCATGAGCGTTGAATCGACAGGGGTCGACCTCAACTATTGACAATATTTAAGGAGTTTCACATACAGCAAATGCGAGACGACCAGATCCATCGTTTCGTGGGCCTATGCACAGAGTTTGTTGTTCTTTGGAAAATACTCAATCCATTTTTGGGATGAAGTTATATTTGGTAGAATACCAGTCTCCTGCGTCGCGCACGCTTGAGTGATGGAAAGGAAGCCTCCCTTTTCTGCCTACAGCGCGATCGCAAAGGCGAAGCCATTGTTTGAGCTGTCCGATGCACTGATCGAGCCAACGATCACTCACCATGTAACATCGTCCATCCAAAGGAGCCGAGACGTGTTACCAAGCGTACTACCAAAGCTAACTGACATTCCTTTCGATCTTGACTCGATCCTGAAGTGCGAAGGAAGGCGCGCGCCGGATAAACCAAACTACTCGACTTCAGTAGTTGACCATCCAAACGCGAAAAAAAACGTGATAGAATTGGAGACGGAGCTGTCGGATAATCATGATTTTAATGAAGAAATACAAGAAATAGCAAGGCATCGAGCCATTGAGGCACACCCAAGGTACTGATAAAATCAAAGATTTCTATCTTGTTGGATGGCGATCTAATGGTTTATTTGACCAGGAAAGCTGAATCACTCGAGCTTAATCATCGGTACGTTTTGAACTCTTCATGTTAGCTGTGATGTAATGCCATCAATTATCATTTGCCAATGCTGACTATAATTAACAGGCAATTCTCAAAGCGAGAGATTATGACGGTTCGTTTTTTGCTCCTTACTAATAAACACAGAATTGTTTCTCACATCTGTGATCTTTAGGCATGCGGGCTTTCTCCCCTTCGCCCAATTCGTGTCGAGCAAAAGTACAGGTATGTTGTAGGCTAATTAACTCATCAGTTTCTGTAGTCATAGAGAATATGTTACATCAGATTGAGAAATCCAGATGAGATGATCGAGGAAGCTGCTGAAAGACGAAGAGTCAAAGTGGAGGTTTGCTATCCGACCCTGTTGTGAGTTTTATTTTGTAAGTCTCACGATATTCTGTATTCTGTTGCACCAGCTCACAGAGTTGCGGATTTCTCGGGAGAAAAAGGAGACAGCCTTGAAAAAGCTCACGCGGCTTGAGCAAGCCAAGGTAATCAATGCAACACTTGCTCAGCACTATGAGCCCTAGAATTAATATCGATTTGATTTGCATAATTCACAGCTCCAAAACGCAAAGACACCCAACCATCGCACGCAATCCGGACCTCACCACAGCACCAATATTACCACATCGTTTCCCTAATTTACATGAGCGGCTACTACAGCTACGATAAACAGAGTGAATTGATGTGGCTGCAGTATCGCTTGCGTGATGTTCTTCACTAAGGTCTATGTTGTAATTGACGTCCAAGCAAAAACAGGTGAATAATGCACTTTAGGAAGACTCACTATGGAAGTTCCATATTGCGTCTATAATAATACTGCGGCGGGTATCACGGTAAACAAGCTCGAAAGCGAACGATTTGGTTTCGGAACTCTGAACTAAATAATTGGGAATGGACTGACCATCCATTGGTTTCGAGCTGAACGCAGCCCACTCTTCCTTCGAGTGGGAACACAGAAGCAGTCATACTGGCCATGTGGCTCTGCCGGTTGAGGCCCCAGTAGGTTGTTGCCGTATTATAGACGGATTCGCTTGAGGAAAAGAACAAGCTCTTGGATCCGCGTCTGAGCTGTTGCTGCTCGCGTAACCACCAGGCGAAGCGTGTCCGCAGTCTGCAGCGAAAGAGAGAAGGCGTGATGAGTGTCATGTTGAGAGATAGATGTGAAGCAGACTACATACCATGGTCTGCGGTCGACCGATCTCGGCAAGTATGTAGGTCGTGGCTGTCGAGCGTATCTGCTGGACAGTATTATGAAGACGCTCCAGCTCCTTGACCACATTGGCTGCCAAGGGGACGAACGAAGCGTTTGCTAGACACCCTTCAACGCCTTCCACGAAGCACTCAATGTCGTTCAACTGGTTGACCAGGAGCGCGTGTCTGGGGTCCAGATGCGCCACTCTTGCCGCAGGATTCACAGGCGCGACCATCGCTTGAGCCACCATGGATTGTGCAGGCACACTGCGGTTGGAATCCACCATCATATCATTGCTTTGGTACGACTTCGAGTACGGAGACGGCTCTCCTCCGAAGCGGAAGAACACCCCAGAGTCTGTCTTGTTAGCGCGAGCGACGTCGACCTCAGGACTCCTCGTTGGAGCCATGGATTGTGCTGCGTGGCACAAGAAGGTATCGTTAGCTCAGTGGGACGTCACGTTCAAGGAAACTGCCGCTGTTTCCATACCTCTGCCTAGCGTCGCTGACTTCTTCGTGTCTGGCTCCTCGGCAGCAGGTCGGCCTTCAGACAACCGCGCATCTGATTTCTTACGGGATTCAGCTGGGTACGTCCGCCGACCGGAGTACATGGACGAGTATTCCTGCGCATCCAGGAGCGAGGCCTCGCTGTCCGTGCGCGACAGAAAGCTCTTGTTGATGCGAGCGTCCAGGCGGTCTTTCGCTGAGCCGCGACGCTCGCGCTCTTGACCCGGCATCTCGGAGCTGTAGGACGCGTCAAACGGTCTCTCGTTCTCCGCATTCGGGTCTGCAGTACGACACATACATCCTGTAAGCTTCAGGCCCTCTCACGGTCTAGCCTGTCAGGTCCAGGTCCACGTACGTGATTCACGGCGCTCGAAGATGTTCGTGTTCACGATGTTGTTGGCAGTCACGCCGAGGTCCTTGGGCGCCGAGTAGCCCCGCGCGTGCTTGGACTTGTTGACTGTGGACAGCATGCGCTGCGAGAACGTCCGCTGCATCGAAGGCGCGCGACTGCTGCTGCCGTGAGCTGCTGCAGGCTTCTGCCAGTAGCTGCTGCGGCCGTTGGCCGGTTGCACGGCGCCTCGCTGCCGCGCCTCGATCTCCAGGTCGATGTCTCTCTCCATGATGTCGTCGGCCGAGACGTTGACCACGAAGTCTCCGCCGCCGTGGCGCAGCGGAATCATCTCTTCACCTGTCGGCGCTTTCGGGAATGACAAGATGACGACGCAAAAATCGGCCTCTTGGCATTTTGGCCAATCGCAGCGAAGCTAGATGACTGACTGGCCAATCAGACACGCGTCCATCACGCCTTGCCTGTCTGGTTACGGTGACTTGGAAACCGAATGGTTTGGCCCAGCGGCTTTAGGAGAGAGAACTGCATGTCATGGCTCAGACAAGAGCTGGCCACAAGCGGCAGCACAGTGGACGCAAAAGAGGATGCGCTCTCCCGATCAAAGAGCCACGAACAGATGGACTCGTGTGCTGCGTAGCGGAACCAGCCGGTGGCAGAGCTGGGCTCATCCGGGGGACCATGATTGTTCCAGACAGCATGCGTGGAGCGTAAGCAAGGCCAGCAGCATGTGTGCCTGTGTTTCTCTGGCCTTGTCGGATTGAACTGCTGCGTAGAGGCGATGGATAATGGGCAAGGTTACTCACGTGTCTCTTGAGTCAATGCAAATAAGAACGGTTTTAGGAGAAAGTGAATGTAATGAGGTAGGAACAACGGAAGCGCCACAGCGATGGACCAAATCCGCCAATCGTAGAGTTGTACGAGCGCCCGCTCCATGCCGCCCCGAGTTTCTTTAGCACGCCATCTCTTGCGGCCTACAGTATCAGCTGCCACCATTGGAGAGAGCTGAAATGAGCGAGAGGAGCGCTCAACTGCTGGTGGATGCACCGCGTAAAGGCATGCGGAAGACGTCAGTGCAGTTTGCCGAAATACCAAATATAATCAGAAGATGAAAGCGGAATTACAGATTCGTTCCCCATCAATTGCAGACAGCTGTTTCTGAAGCGGATGGCGACCAGTGCTTCACAGAGACAGGGACGACTGGACTCCCGATTGCTCCAGGCTGCAGACGTCATGGAGCAATCCTACACTACGCATTGCACTGTACAGAGCTATGATCATGAGTCTTTGCCGTGTTGAATTAACTCGGAAGAAGAGATCGAAACGACGTGGATTACGTCAATGATGTGGCCCATGAACGAACAGGGTCCTGTCGTTGACAATGATCTTCTCGTCTAAAGTGAACGGCAGTCAAGATTGTATAACCAGACGGTGTCTGTTACGTTAACTTCAACTTGTCACCATGTCACCAGCGTGTGGCTGGGAATGCTCTCGATAGTCGCTCGAACTTGCCTATCAGCCTGTCTGTCTGTAGAATCCTGGTTGGTACAATCCAGTTCAGATTACAATCCTGTCCTCAAAGCTGCTCGTGCCATGTGGAGAAATGCAAATGGCTTGTGGGATTCAAGAAGAAAAGAGCTTTCGTATATTTAACATGGAGCCTCATGTCCAGACAACCAGGCTCACGCCCTTTTGCCAGTCCATGAGGCCGATTTGGAGATTGCTTAGAGACGATCTTAAGCCATGGTGCCCTGCAGCAGCACCTGTTCGCCACCGTTGGACGGTACGACCTTGCCCAGGTGGAACACCTTCTCGCCCGTGGCTTCCACGGCCTGCACGACCTCGGCCACGTTGGCCTGCGGCAGCACGAGCACCATGCCGATACCGCAGTTGAACGTGCGCGCGAGCTCCTTGTTGGACAGGTTGCCCTGCTTCTGCAGCCACTTGAACACGGGCGGCAGACTCCAGCTGGTGCAGTCGATCTCGACGGCCATGTCCTTGCTGAGCACACGCGGGATGTTCTCGAGCAGACCACCACCAGTGATGTGGGCCAGAGCGTTGATCAATCCCTTCTTGACCGTGCCCATCAGCTGCTGCACGTAGATCTTGGTGGGCGTCAGCAGCGCCTCGCCCAGCGTCTTATTGGCCTCGAACGGGCACGGGTCGCTGTACTTAAGACCCGAGACCTCGACCAGCTTGCGCACGAGCGAGTAACCGTTCGAGTGGATGCCCGACGACGCCAAGCCGAGCACGACGAAGCCAGTCTCGATCGGGAGCGGCAGGATGGCGCTCTTGCGCACGGCGCCGACGCAGAAGCCAGCCATATCGTAGTCGCCGTTGTGGTACATGGACGGCATCTCGGCCGTCTCGCCACCGATGAGACCGCAGAGCGACTGACGGCAGCCTTCCGCAATGCCCTTGACGACATCAGCAGCCTCGTTCACCTCGAGCTTGCCGCAAGCATAGTAGTCAAGGAAGAACAGCGGTTCAGCGCCCTGAACGATCAGGTCGTTCACGCACATGGCCACAAGATCGATACCGACAGTGTCGTGCTTCTGCGAGAGCTGGGCAACACGCAGCTTGGTGCCGACGCCATCAGTACAGGCGACCAGCACCGTGTCGTTGTCGTAGCCAGCAGCCTGAAGGTCGAACAGACCACCGAAGCCACCAAGATCGGCGTCACAGCCAACACGGACGGTCGACTTGCAGTACGGCTTGATCATATCGACCAGCTTGTTACCCGCGTCAATGCTGACACCGGCGTCAGCGTACGTGATCTCCTTCTTGGTCTCAGCGTTCTTGATCAGCATGTTGGTCTGCGCCAAACGGATCGCGTGCAGGAACGCGATTCCCTCAAGCGGCTGCACGCGAGCCTTGAGCGATTCAGCCGAGTCGGTGGCGAGCACCGGGCACTTGAGCTGCACGGCGATCGGACCGGCGTCGACGTCCTCCGTGACGAAGTGGATCGTGCAGCCAGACTGGGTCTTCTTGGCGTCCAGAACGGCTTGGTGCACAGCAAGATCCATGCCGCCAGCGAAATCGGGCAGCAGGGACGGGTGCACGTTCAGCACCTTGTTCTCCCACTCCTTGCAGAACTCGGCCGAGAGAATGCGCATGTATCCGATGAGCAACACCAGATCCACGTTCTTGCTCTTGATCACATCCGAGACCTGAGCGTCGAACGCAGCGCGCGAGAGGTCCTTGGACGACAGCGCCACGGCTTCGATGTTGTGCTTCTCGGCGCGCTCTAGAATGCCGGCATCCGACTTGTTGCTGACCACGATGTCGATGGAGGCGTTGAGTTCACCAGCTTGGATGGCATCGATAATGGGCTGCATGCTGCTGCCACGGGTCGACCCGAGCACAGCGAGCTTCAGCGGCTTGGCGCCGTGCAGAAGGCCCTTGAGACCGATGTCCGAGCGGTACTGCATGCCGTCGAAGTGGATCTTCTCCACACCAGCGTACGCGCGACGGATGGCAGACTCCATGGTGGCGTCCACTGCGGTGACAGCCAGCACACGGCCACCGGACGTGACGATGTTTCCAGCGGCGTCGAGAGCAGTGCCAGCGTGGAAGACCTCGACGCCCTCCATGGCGTTCGCAGCGTCAATACCCGTGATGATCTTGCCCTTCGGGTAGCTGTCCGGGTAGCCCTGCGAGGCCAGGACGACCGTGGCAGCGGCAGCCTTCTTCCAGGCCACGAGCGAAGCCTCGAGCTTGGATTCGACGCAGGCGCGCATGATCTCGTACAGGTCGCTGTTGAGCAGAGGCAACAGGACCTGGGTCTCCGGGTCGCCGAAGCGGCAGTTGAACTCCACGACCTTGGGGCCCGTGGGGGTGAGCATGAAGCCCGGGTAGAGCACACCGACGTACGGCATGCCCTCAGCCTTCATGGCCGCGATCACGCGCTCCACGATGGCGATGCACTCCTTCTCGAGAGCGCTGGTGAGGCACGGCGCAGGCGAGTACACGCCCATGCCGCCAGTGTTGGGGCCCTGGTCAGCGTCGAAGATGCGCTTGTGGTCCTGGGCGCCGGGCATCGTGATGACGCGCTCGCCGTCGCAGAAGGCCAGCAGGGACACCTCTTCACCGGTCATAAGCTCTTCAATCACAACTTCATCGCCGGCCGAGCCGAAGGCCTTGTCCAGCATGACTTCCTTGAGCGCCGAGTAGGTCTCTTCCTTGCTCTGCGGGATGATCACGCCCTTGCCGGCCGCGATGCCCGAAGCCTTGATCACGACGCTGTGGCTGATGGAGTCCAGGTACGCCTTAGCCTTCTCGTAGTCCGTGAAGTTCTGGTAGGCGGCCGTCGGGATGTTGTTGCGCTGCATGAAGTCCTTGGAGAACGCCTTGGACGCTTCCAGCTGCGCGGCCTTGGCGCTGGGGCCGAACGTGGGCACGCCAGCCGCGTTCATCTTGTCGGCCAGGCCGTCCACGAGCGGAGCCTCGGGGCCTACGACGCAGAGCGAGACGCCGTTGCTCTTGGCGAAGGCGATGAGCTCCTCGTGCTTGTCCACGCCAATGTTGACGTTGACCACGTTGCCGCCGGCCGTGCCAGCGTTGCCGGGAGCGACGTAGACACGACGCGTGGAGGGCGACTGAGCCAGCTTCCAGGCGATCGTGTGCTCACGGCCACCGCCGCCGACCAGCAGGATGTCGTGCAGCACTTCGTTCTCGCTCTCGAGACTGGCGGCGATGGCCTGGTCCAGAGCAGCGAAGGACGCGAACGCCTTCTGCGCGAGCAGTTGGCGCTCCTTGATGGAGAACGCGAGCGCGCCGTTGCTGGAGATCTTGCTCTGCACCTGCGCGAGGTCGGCTTCGTCGATCACCACAGCAATCTGCTTGTGGTTCCACGCGGCCGTGCGCACAAACGAGTAGGCGCCAGTGACCCAGCTCTCGAGGCGAGCCTGGCGGGTCTTCAGCGATTCATCAGCGGCCGCGGCCACGCTGGGCGGCAGCGCGATCACGAGCTCCACGCGGTCGTTGAGCAGCACTTGCACCTCGGCCGGCGTGGCCACCGGGATGTGCGGCACCTTGGCGGCCACGAGCGCCGCGCTGAGCGCCGGGGCGCAGAGCGTGGCGAGACGCAGACCGCTCTGCTGCAGCGCCTGGGCGGCCTGGAGCAGCGTGTCGGGGGCGTGGGCCCCGCAGAGCACCGCGAGCGCCGTCATGGTGAGGAGGGAGGAGGGAGCTGGAGCTGTGGCTGGCGGTAAACCCCAATGACCACTTTGAAGGCGCAACCGCTGTGCGCCAACTGCTACGTTTTAGAAATAGAAATGTGGTGTTAGAAATAGAAAACCCTCGCATTGCGCAACCTGAGGCGTTACGTTGATAGAAGATTGTATGGAGTAGAGGTTGCTAAATAAAGGTGCTTCAACATCCCAGAACCATTGGCTGGCTGCCGTGTTTGGCTCATTCGAGTGAGGAGGCAGGTCTTTCCATGAGACTCATGGGACTAAAGAGCAGGCCAAAGAGGCGGTCATTGTGACAGGAGTTCTGCATTGGAAGTGAGGAGTGGGTGCGTTGGGGAAGGCGGAAGCTGAGGATCGATTTCGCTAGGGCTCATCTCATGGGGGATGCAATTGGCTACTTACCGTACACGACTGATGAAAAAATGATTGGTTGGAATGCAGGTTTACACCGGTATACCGACAATGCACCGGTATATTTCATCAGGTTGCTTGAATGTCGCACCTGCGACAAGGCAGAAGGCAACATCCTGCAGTGTACCCAAAGAGCTGGTACCATTACGCAAGCCGCTGCATCTCCAGCACCAGCAGCAACGTAAGCAGCGAGAGGAAGATTTCGATGCATACGAACGCGATGGCGAAGCCGTTGAGGATCTGGTCCAGCCTCAGACTACAGGCCACAAGCGACTGGGAGCGTGAGTGGAGTGGACTGAGCTGGCAAGCTGATGCACGTACACGTAGGTCTGGAGCTGCAGGTAGAAGACGTGGCAGATGAGAGCAGGCAGCGCCAATACAAGCGAGAGGAAGAGAGGCGTCAACTGTGTGGTCTTGTTGCCCTTGGACGCTGTGACGATAGCAGAGACGTCAGCTTTATCATCACACTGATCCAGACGATTGAGTTACCATGGAAGAGGCGAGTGTTCTCCACGATCAACAACAGCACGAGGAAGGTGACCTCCCATCCGTAGGCGCCGCCAGTGGACGGATACGGGAGTCTAGCGCCTGAAGCAACCAGCAGATCAGTAAGACTGTTGAGTCGGCAAGGCAGTGTCCTGACAGCACAGTGACCTTTGTAGACGAACAGCAGCAGTGTCGTGGAGCAAAAGAGATAGAGAAACCACTGATGGCCGCACAGGAAGACCTGGAGCGCAATGCGCGCGACCTGCGCATGCATCAACAGAGGCAGGCGTCACAGAAATTCCCACGTAGAAGTCGCAGTTGGAAAGCCATGGAGTACATTTCTAGCTATGGGGTCAAGTAAATACGACCGTTAGTCAATCAGCCAGCGTTCACATTGGGCACAACAAACAGCGTACACGCAGGCTCCATGGACGCAGCCATGCACAGTTGAAAGTGTTTGCAAACGTCGCACACGAGTGAATCGTTTCGCTTGCTCTATTTTGGTCCGAGTTCTGGGTCAAAAGAGGCCGATCGATCGCTCTCATTGCCATGTTTACGACCGGATAGAGAGAGACCATGGACTTGTACGGCCGCCCCCAAGCCTCTCGGCGCGTGTCGCCCAGTGTCATGTTCCTGAACGAGCGACCCAAGTGAGTCGAGTCTTGCGTTGCCTTGAAGATACATGGGATCAGCTCACCATTCATCTGATTACGCAGAGTTCCGTCCACTGGCACGCTGTTCACACCGCCAACAAGTGCGCGAAGTGAGGATCTGACTCTTCATGTGAATGGAGAGAACATTGCCGGGTCCAAGCCGCCACGAGCAGGCAACCAGCAGAGTCAGAACCAACAGCAGCGCTTCACGGCGCTCCAGAGTCGGTTGGTTCTGTTTGACGGACATGTCTCTTGCTGATGGACGACTTGAATTGATCTCTTTTACTTTCGTTTCCAGTCCTCAGAGCGGTGGAGTGCGAAGACCAAGTCTGGAGGCACCAGCACCTAAGCAGCGGCCTAGTACAGCCAGAGATGGCGCTCGAATGCACCACCACGGTGTAGCTCCACAGCCAATGCCCACGCAAGCCTTTATCAAGCCCACGACGTGCTTCTCTGACGAGCGTAAGTGGTAAATGCTGCACTCCACCGTGTTTTGTTGCTAAGGATCTCTTTCAGCATCGAGTCCGACGACCCCAGAGACTGACGAGCGCTGCTTGGAGGAGCTGGGAGAGTCCGATTTGACCTCTCTGGCGAAGCGAGAAGCCGCCTACATCCGCCAGCTCAAGGCTGACATCACGCAAGTGAGTCAGTTGACTCGAGAGAGAGACTCGGGCACTGCCAGTCATCATCAGTCGCAGCACAGTCACGTCAAGAACATGCAAAGCATGCGAGAAGGTCAAATGGGCAACAATTACAGCAATGTGGCTTCTCGAGACTCGATCCAAGCGCAGCTCCAGCGATACAACTACTCCTCCGACCCCACACAGGTGATGATTGTCTAGTCTACAAGTCACAGGTCATGCAGCTGATGCACTCGTGCTCTTGTCTATCAGCTGGCAGCCAGCAAAACCAAACTCGAGTCACTTCTTGGTGATGGTCTGCTGAAGCTCATGCACCTTTACGTTGCGCTTGAAGAGGAAGCGGAGAAAAGCGTACTGGATCCGGCAGTCGACCGATCGAACTCTGCAGAGCGCAAGAGACCGCCAGACCCAGACACGAAAGGCTGTGGAACGAGTCTTGGGCCTTCGTACCTGACTGCGTTCCTCCGTGTTCTCCAGCGGACAGAGGTGCGTTTGTGATCTCGTTTCTTCCTCTCGAGCAATTCAAACTGACTAGAGACTGTTATGCAGACCTTCAAGGCCAGGATTATGGCGCTGATCGCTGAGAAAAGCGTCCTACAAAGGTCTTTCGATGGGAAAAACAAGCAGATCGAGGATCTGAACGAGCAGCTCACGCTCTTTAAAGACGCTCTGGCGAAGGCCAACAGCAAAAAGAAAGACGGCGTGTCTAGATGGGCCCAGCTACAAGACAATTGGCGGGTCGCAGTTGAGCTTACGCAGCAGCAACACGATCTTCTTGACCAAGGCGAGGCAATCTTGGCCACTGCGCGGTCTTCCAGTGCTGACGAATCAAATAGACGACTGGAGCAAACACGCAAACTTGAGCATTTGGAGAAAGAGCTGAGTACGCTTCAGGCTACAGTCAATGCTGCCAATAGCGAGAAACAAGCGCTCGATAAGGAGGCAAGTTCTAGTTGATAGCCTTTGCTGCATTTGTGCTGATGCGATCTTGTGAATAGCTGAGTTCAGTAAAAGCAGAATCTCAAGCGCTCAAGGAGCAAGTAGACGACCTGCTCAATCAGGCAAACGATGGGGCCATTGATAGTAAAGTGGCCATGGAGAACCAGGCACGGTGGTATTGTCCTGTTCAGTTCTCGCCTTTGGGCTGACAAATCTACGGTGTCTTGTTGTTTTCGCTAGAGATCTCAGCTCGCTGCGCAGATCGAAAGGCTTGAGCATGCCGTCGCAGTCTCAGCATCACGCTATGAGTCGCTGGAGAAGTCCTCTTTCCAGGAAAAGCAGCAGCTCCGGCGTGATAAAGCGGAGATCGAGCATCTTCTCAAGCGAAAAGAAGACGAGCTTCAGAGTAAGACGCAGCTGGTTACCAAGGAGCAAAGTTCGATGTTGACTGCACAGATCAGCAGCGCTAACAGACAAATCGCTCAACTGGAGATGGATCGCAAGAAGGCGGACCAGACGCTTCGTGGTATGACATCCGAAATGGAGATCTTGCGAATAGAGCAGGCTCAAGGGCGTGAGCTAGTCATAAAGCTCAAGGCCGATCTGGATGCAAGCGTAAATCGGAGCAGCGACCTCTCTCAGCGTCTAGATGCCGCTGCAGCAGTTCGCGAACAGGTTGAAAGGCTCTTGCAGCAGAGCGAACAGCGGGCAAAAGCGAGTACCGAGGAGCTGGAGCGACATATGAAAATGGTCTTGCACCAGGAGAACCAGCTGCAGCTGCTTGAGTCGAAGCTCAGTCGGTCGATCCCAGTAGACGACGAGGAGCTCCAGCGACGCCGACACCAGGAAGAGAGCACCTGGCACCAGAAAGTGTCTGCCTTGGAGCACGCGCTGGTCTCGGAGCAGCAGAAAATGGCGCTGTTGCGAGACCAGCACCAGACCGCCATCATGACAGAGCGCGAGAAGGCCACACATGCAATGCGCCAGGCCAAGACCGTCGCGGACGAGCTGGAAACTGCGAATTTGTGCATCGCAGAACGCAAGAGGCAGCGAGAGCAGGCATCAACCGAGTTCGAGACTCAGAAGCAGCAGCTGATGGCTCGAATCGACGCGTTGAGTTCGAAGTTGGTGCAGATTCGAGCTCAGCATGACTCCGAAGGCTCGGCTTGGATGAGGGAGAAGCTGACAATGGAGCGTGAGCTGGAGTCGCTTCGTGATCAACTGGCGGCTGTCAAAGCAGATAAACAGCTGCGTGAGCACCAATCTCAAGCGGATGCGGCCTGGAAGCTGGCGATGGAGAAGGACTTGAGTGCGTTTCGCTCAGTGGCGGAGTCCAACGAGAGAGCCGCCAGTGACCTTCGCACTGTGCTGGCGATTCTGACAGAAGAGCGCGATGTTTTGGCCCAAAGGCTACAGACTCTGGAGACTGCGACACCTCGTCCTTCCGCTGCGTTGTCGGAGACGCGTGTCGAGCTCCAGCGAGCAAAACAGAAGATCGCGTCGTTGAAAGAGCGATTGGCGCAGAGCGACACCGGCAGCAGTCGAGGCAAAGACCTGCATGCGCAGCTGGCAGCTCGTCTGGCTGAGGAGCAGAAGTACGTTGTGTGCCTTGTGGATGGCTTTAGCACGCTGATTAACGTTGGATTCTGATCTGTAGGGCGCTGAAGAAGCAGCGAGCAGAGCTGACAGCCGAGCGCAAGCAGCTACAAAGAGACCGCGATACCTTGGACGCAGACTCACAAAGCCATACTTCCCAAATGGCCGACGACAGGAAGCTTGTGGGTCAGGTCATCTCGCTGCTGGCGCAACACTTGCGGCTTCAGATGGAGCTACTGGCGATCGTGCCGGTCGAGGTCTCTTCGCAGAGCAAAGACGGCTCCTTGGAGCAGTTCCTGCGGCGACTCCAGCATCAGCACGCAGGCCAATGGCGGCAGATGCACGAAGCCTGGGCGCGTCTGCAGCAACAGACCGACGATGCCGACTGGCAGTTGGTGCACATGCGCAACCGTCTGGACGAGCTGAGTCTGCCAACCAGTCAGAAGCCGTCGCTCCAGTCGACCAGTCCATTCTCAGATGCCGTGGCGTCCGGTCGGAATACGGTGCCCATCGCAGAGGCACTGCTGTCTGGCTCATCCAGCAGATCGTCTGCGCTTTCTACTATTGGCAATGGATCAGCGTCAGCGTCTGCACCAAGCGCCGAAGAGCAGGAGACCTTCGCAGTGGCGCTGGCCAAGGAGATGAAAGCCATGAAGGAGAGCTACGAAGCCAAGATCGAGGAGCTTCAGCAGGAGATCCGGCAGGTGCAGAAGCTGCGCATAGAGTCCTCCCAGCGACTGCGCACGGAATTGGACTCGGAACGCACTCGCAAGGGCCAGATTGTGAGTTCAGTTCACCTGTTTAGCTTGGTCTGTACTGACTCGTCCTGTTGTACTAGATCGCACAGCTCACAGAGCGATGCGCTGGACTGGAAGCGCAGTTGGCAGCGCTAGAAAAGGCGCGAGCAGCTACGCAGGATCGAGAGATCGAGCTGCTGGAGCAGTACGCGGACGCCAAGGGCGACAAGAGTAAGCAGCAGACGATCCTGCGCTCGCTCCATGCGGTTCTAACCGAATCCTGCAAGGAAGAGATGGCGCTGCGCCGCCAGCGACAGCAGCAGCGACTGGAGAAGCTCCACTCGTACTGCGGGTCGTCGTCTGTGACGGTCGAGCGCGATGACAAGCAGCTGCTGCATTGACAAGATGGCTTCACGATAGATGAGGCAGCAAAGTTCGCTTCTGTCTCGTCAGCCATGGCGCAACCGCACTTTACTTCGATTAAGTGCGCAATCCTGTGTAACGCATTGTGCAAATCGTACTTTTCCGATCTACCATTTCACAGCTGCGCTGTCACAGGCGGCCGTTATCTTGTATACCGTATTCGGTACGGTATACCGCGGAGGAGGATCGGCATGCGACAGGGGGGAGGGGACAGTCGCAGTCATTCAGCAATTCAGCTGCAGCGAGAACTCAGGATCAGAGCTGGGGCTGTGCTGGTTCGGCCCACTGTCACTCATTATGGATGGAGGAGCTGCGGCAGGAAACGAAGGATGCCACTGTGCGGCGTCTGACTGGGAACGAACAGCGTCATTGGCGTGGTACTTTTCAGCCCTGCCAGACTCAGAATTAGATACAAAACAGCAGCAAACTTTTAATTTGGCGCTGGGCGATGAGGGTGATCGGTTCTGGTTCCAAGAAAATGTGCGATCAGGCTTTTGTTGACGTGCACCTAGCCCTATAATTATTCTCCATCCCCCTCCTCCGTCTGCCATTTCCGCTCCTGATCGCGATTTGATTTGTTTTCACGCTGCCACATCTCACTTTGAGTTCCGCCCACAAATCCGTTCACGTGCGCTTTCCAATTGGGGATTCTGAAATAAAAAGAAAAGGACGATACACGACAACAGAGCAACTTCATAAGATTCAGAAGCAACGACCAGTAATATGTACGCAAAGTGAATCTATGTTTGAATACGCCCCCTATCTGCAACTCGAGGTCTCTTTTGTTTTGTGTGGGGTTCTGATATGACGCAATCTATTTTTGTGCACTCCTCCTTTTGCTTTCTGCATGTGCATTGATTTGTCGTGGTCTTGAAAGATCGTGCATTTGTAGATGGTGAAGGGGGCGATGGAGGATGGGACCAGAGCGCATCCTTTGCGCCTTTTCTCTCCAGCCAAAAAGAGATAGATAGTCTCGCCTGTATACGTCCACTGTAGATACCGCTCGTCTATGAATAGAAAACAGCACATATCCATCTGCACATCCAAATCAAAAAGTGTACGGCAGCTAGCGCCAGACGACATCGGCTGCAACACGGAAGAGCTGCAGCCTTTCAAGCTAAAAACTCATGGATTCCTTCGCCTCCGTTATGGGTGCAGGAGCCAGGCTCCACGACCTGTCGCTGGCGAACTGTCGCTTCTCTTCCTAGTTTGCCAATCTCTTGTGGCAAACCTGCAGCTTTTCACTCCCTTCAACTTGCAACCATCAAGTGTCGTTCACTGGACTCACAGTTGGACTGAACAGCCCGACTGATCCAACTTGGCAGGGCGACCGTTCCTGCTTTGTACCGCGGCTGGATCCGGGTAAGAAATGACTGTGTGATCAATCGCCTTTCTTTTCGCTCACAGAGGTTTCATAGGCCGGGCCATTTCCTCCTTCTCCTGTCTCTGTTGTTGGGTTCTTTCACATGAGAAAAAATCAACTTTCCGCCTCATCACAGCAAACGCGTACAGTATGAATGCAATTCGAAATTGTGTGGGATCCCTCGCTCCCTCCTATCACATCTGATCAGTGCGAATGTGTTTACGCTGCCTGTCTTTTTGTGCATTTGCTTGTAAAAGGAGTTGTCGATCGTGAAAAGGATTTGTGGGTTTGTCTTTTGTTACTATCGCTCAAATACAGTTTTGTTAAACTTAGTGTCACCTCTATTTCCCGCTTTTTATGGTTTGGCTCCAACTCTCACACAACACAATTGTCGCCGACATTGTAGCTCGCCTTTCATTTGGCAACTCTGTTCCCCTTTCCCCGTGTCCAGACGTGTCTCACTGCTCCTTCGCGATTTCCTAACCCTTACTCTCTTTGGTTGGGTTAAAAAGCCATGCGGAGCGTCTCAGGTGAACTCCAGATGGCCCCACGACTTGGGTTTTATTGAGCGAACGAATGGGGTTTTCCGGGTTTTATGGCTTGGTTTTGGTGTGAAAAACGTGACAGTTCTGATGTTTCAGCCGATCGGATGGGGTTTTGCTGGTGCGGCCCATTCTTTCTTTTGCTGCTTGCGGAGCTGGTGTTTGCGTTCACGTCTGTGAAAGTTCGCTCCTCTCCTCCTCTCCTCTCCCCCAGCCGTCCCCCACAGTCTCCCAACGCAAGTGAGGACTCGCCTCATGGAATGGATTCGACCGCGCGACCACGTCCTCGCAGGCCCGCCACCCATGAACACGCGACACGACATGGCCCCTGATAGCGGCGCTGATCACCACCACCACCACGCTCCGGCGCCCAAGTTTGTGCTTGTGGACTCCAAGAAGCGTGTGCGCGAGCTCACGGAGCCCCACGCGCTGCGGTCGTTCAGCTCCATGGTCAAGGACGAGCCCATGAACTCAAGCAACGACGACGGCTTCGGCCCCACGCGCGAAGAGCTCGAGGAACAAGCACAGCTGGAGCAGCAGCTACAGTATCAGCGCGAGGAAATGCGGCTCGGCGTTGGCTTTGCGCACAGCCACAACCACCACTCGCTGCCGCGGCCACAGGCGGCCGAGACCCGGCCCCGCCTGTTTAACCACGCGTTCACGTACTCGGAGTCGAGCTCAAACGCGCACCAGTTCCCTAACGCGCTCAAGACGCCCCCGACCGTGCCGCCGATCTCGCCCTTCGCCGGCATGGCGCTCTCGGCGCCGGCCAAGTCGACGCTCGCGGGCTTTGGCTCGTCCAAGCCGCCCAACCCGTTCGGTCTCCACGTGTCGATCAGTAACTCGCTCGAGAGCAGTCCGCGTCTGCCGTCGCTCAACTCGTTCCGCCTGGGCTCACCGGGCCCACTCAAGATGGGCATTGCCGCACCGCGTCCCCCGCCACTGTCGCTGCGGTCGTCATCCGACATCTCGAATAACACGTCGGTGGGAGACGGGCCGCCGCCCACGCCTACACTAGCCAGCTTCCGTAGCCTGTCGTCGTCGTCACTGGCGTCGCCCCACCACCACGGCGCGTCGTCCCCGGCCCCGCTCTACTCGCAGTCGCTGCCCGGCGTCTCATATTTGCACGAGCGAAGAGCGCTCAGCCGCACGTCGTTCGACGGTGCTGAGAGCCTGAACCTGTCGTCCGAGGACGAGGACGGCGGCAAGGACGGCATGATGCTGCTAAGCTCGAGCGCCGAACAGAGCGGTGCGCTGCTGGCCAACGCACGCAGCGGCCGCGTCTGTCGATACGCTAACTGCAACAACATTGCGCGCTCGCGCGGTCTGTGTCGTACGCATGGGGGCGGCAAGCGCTGCTCGCATCCGAACTGCAACAAGAGCGCGCAGGCGAACCGCAAGTGCATCGCGCACGGCGGCGGTACCCCCTGTTCCTTTGGCGACTGCGAGAAGACGGCGCAGTCCCGCGGCCTGTGCAAGGCCCACGGCGGCGGCGCGCGGTGCAAGCACCCGGACTGCCCCAAGAGCAGCCAGTCCAAGGGCCTGTGTCGCGGCCACGGCGGCGGCATCAAGTGCAAGGAGGACGGGTGCGAGAAGTGGGTGCAGAAGAACGGGTACTGTATCAAGCACGGCCGCGAGCGCACCATGACGTCGTAATGGGCCGTAGTGAGGATTATATGGAGTCTGTAGTGTCCCGGGGGGACTATTTTTGTATCATCTTAATAATGGAATCGTGACGATGTAAAGAGCCATTCCCAATCTACTAGTAACTCCAAGTGAGAATGCGCGTGGAGCTGGGCAGTGCGAGCGCGTGGCTGAGCGCCAGAGCTCGGAGCGAGCAGGACGGCGTGCTGTCGGTGCTGCGCGTGGGCTCTCAGGAGCGTCTGGCGTACGGCTCGCTGGACGGGAATGCTGCTGAGGGCAGAGGCTACAAGACCGTGTTCGTCAAGTGGCCTCAAGACAAGAGCTCTGCCCATGGAGAGCCGTTCTGTGTAGAGAACGCGCCTGTCGTGGTCGAGTGTCTGCTCTTCCTGCTCAGAGCTGGCAGCACAACGCCCAGAACTACGCCCAGAGGCAGCCAGCGGATCGACTTTATCGGCCGCAGCTCTCTTGAGCTCAATGCGCAGGACCTCAATGCGGTCAAGACGGCAGCAGGTGACAGCGTCGCGTTTCTCTCGACCTTGGATGGCGGTCTGGGCTCCATTGAGCTGCGTCTACGGAGTCCAGAGCAGCGAGCGGCGACAGAGGAGCGTGAGACGCAGGGCTCGTTCAGCGTCAACTGGAGCTCGACCGAAGCGCTGGCCAAGGACCTCGCTGAGAAAGGTGCGTCGTCAAAGCTCGTAACCCCATGAGCTCATTTAATGGCAATTTGAACGCAGCGAGACTCAAGGCCGAGGGCGAGAAGAAGCTGCTGCTCCGGCTCAAGGCCGTCGAGACCAAGGAGACGCTTCGGCTGCAGATCCGAGAACAATCCTTGCGCCAGCTTCAGCTCGTGCGTGCGGCTTCAACCGTGCGCCGCGCGTATCGAAAACACGCGCAGAGGCGGCGCGAGGCGCTAGAGAAGGCACGACAGGAGCTGCTGCAGCAAGAGCAGGCGCGAAAGGCCAAGTTGCGTGATACTGTGCTCGCACGCAATCAGAAGCGGTCACAGCTCATGCGCGAGAGGCTGCAAGGACGCCGCCCCGTGGCCCAAGCAGCAGTGCATGTCGAGAGCCGAGACGTGCGCTGCGAGATGGAGCGTCTGACGACCGCGGAGCACAGAAAACTGCAGCAGCGCCTGGCGCAGATCCAAGCAGACTACGAGCAGAGGATGCAGAGCTCCGTGGAGCCATTGGACAGCCAGCACAAGCAGCAGACTAACGGTAGCAGCAGCAGTCTGCTGGATCCAGAGCTGGTGCATGCAGTCCGTCTGTTGCACCTTCAATCGAACTTAACCAAAGATCACCGAACTTAGGCACAACCGTACTTAGTCCTTGTATTTCGCATTTAGAGGGACCTATGCAGTACCATCTGGTTAACCCACACTATTCGCGCAGTACCGCGACAATGGAGACAACGTCGCCTGCTGATGCTGGCAATCTGCCAGCCTTCCGCATCACGTACGTCTCGATCCGAGGCTCCTCAGCAGAATATGATCCCAACACCTTGTAGCTTTGCTAATGGCGATCATGCTCATGCTTATCTCATTCTCTGGATCTCTCTATTGGCTGCAGCAACTACGTTTGTTCGGCGAACCTGGGCATGCGCTTCGACCTGGCGTCGCTCTACACCAAGTCCTCACGCCGCGCCGAGCTCGTGCCCAAGAAGAACTGCATCCTGATGAAGCTGTCGCATCCCACGGCCACGGCCATGCTCTTCTCCAACGGCAAGCTGGTCTGCACGGGCGGCGAGACCGAGGAGGCCATCAAGGCCGCGGCGCGCAAGTTCACGCAGATCATCCAGAAGATGGACTACCCGGGCGTGAACCTCATCGACTTCAAGATCCAGAACGTCGTGGGCACCTGCTCGCTTGGCTTCTGCGTGCTCGTGGAGGAGCTCGCGTTCGCGCACAGCGACTGCTGCACGGTACGAGCCCTCTGACCTGATCCATGGGCAATTGGGACCGACTGATTGACTTGCCATGCTCCCTAGTACGAGCCAGAGCTGTATCCTGCGCTCATCTACCGCCTCGAGAGTCCGCAGGTGAACATTCTGGTGTTTGTGAGCGGCAAAGTGGTGTTCACAGGCACCAAAGACCCGCGCGAACTGCACGAGGCCTTTGAGCTTATTTATCCCGTACGTGTGTTGCTCCTGCTGATCGATCCTGCAGCTCTGGGCTAACGGTCTCTCCGTGTATCAGGTGCTCTGCCAGTTCAAGGACGTCAAGGAGCGCGACGAGACGGTAGGAGCAGCAGCGAGTCACCTGGGCCATGATGACGATGACGAGCAGATGGAAGACTCGCACTTGGACGACGACTAGAGCTGCTCGTAACGTAATCCACACTGCTTCTGCTAGCACAATGGTGGTCCGTTGTTCTGGGTTCATGGATCTGTAGCATCGCTGATGCAATTGGCGTAGAAGTCGCGCTGGTACGAAAAGCGCACATACAATAACAGCAACCACAGTCTGCGGAGATGTGGCACCCAGATCTGCTCTGGCTGGTGCTGCTTCTCCTTCGCAGACGGAAGCACCTGCTCCAGAGCTCCCTGGATGCTGACTAGCTCAGTGGGGTCGACGTAGCCCATCGCATTATTAATGCGTGTGACAGATTCTTCTGCTGCAGCGAGAAGGCCACGTACAAGCGCCGCATAGGTTCGAGTCTTTGGAGAGGTCGGAGTCACCAGAGCTCCACTGGTAGCGAGTCGTGGAGTAGCTTCATTCAGTGGATTATCGTCCTGGATCTGCTGCAAAAGCCATCGAGAGATTGATTCCTACGAAGTGAAACAGCGAAGACAGTAAGCGTGCATTGTACCAGGACAACATCATTCTCATCACTTACCAGATTATACAGATCCACGACGCTTGAATGGTTCACGAGCCGCTGAAGCTGGCACTCACTCTGCGTATTTGATTCATCTACCAGATCCAATTGATTTATCAAGAAGAGATCTCTTGTGGTGAGGGCCTGCTGCCCATACGAAGTCCAGTGGCCTCTCTCCACGTTTGATTTTGGAGCATTTCTTGCTCCACCGAGCACAATTCGAGCGTTCTCCAGCGACTGGAAGACGCCAAAGGCCTGGAGTCGAGTCCACATTACGTCCGACAGTCGAGTTGTCACGAGAGCGCCTTTGTCTGTCGGTCGATGGTGGAACGCGTACGACTTTATGACCGAGTGTACGCACAGCGGAGTCTGTCCGTCTTGCAATTGCACAATACTAATCTGCACCAGATACCGCGCAGCTGCAGCCTCCCGGACGACTTCCAAAAGCGACTCTCTGCTGTGTTCCAATACAGCCACGTACGCAATGTGCTTCGCTTTCGGATCCAGCAGCTCCACTAGGGCTGGTGCAAACCACTGGATACGACCAAGTCGCTGCAAATCGCTTGCCACAGCATCGGCAAAGAAGAGTAGCGCCTGGTCGAAATCTGCGCCTTCCACGACTAAATGCTCCGTGACGTTCATTTCCAAATGCATTGGAGCTGGCGGCTCTGGAATAGTGCGATTTGCCAGGAGAATTGGATGGAAAAGTTGTATCGACATGAAGGTTTGCACGGAATAGGAGCTCTTGGACGGAATGTAATCGCTGGAGCGGTATATCTGAAGATCCAGAAGCTTCTGATGCCACTCAGTCATCCGTTTGGTGCTAACTAATCGGAGTAGCATTGGCGTAGCACTGTACAGGCGCTTTGTGCCGTCTGAACTCCATATGATGGAGCAGATCTGGTCGTTATCATGCCAGCAGAGTTGCTCTGGATCGAGAAGCAAGCCAGAAGATGGAGCAGAATTCGTAAGGGAGCGACTCCAGACCAGTTGACGCAGAGAAAACACACGCAGATAGCCCGAGAGCTCAATAAACGCGTTCGTCGGTAGACGGAATGCCACAAGATGCATGACAGCGCTTTCGAGTGCGATATCTACATAAGAATCCACGAGCCATTGTGCGAACAAGGCTTCTTCGAGAATGCATGGTGGGTACGTTCGCTGCATCGCTGCTTGGTCCAGAGCCTGCATGACGTCCACTAATTCACAATCGTCCAGTTTATTCCCCTGCTCTGGTTGCACGTTCGAATTGAGACTCGACTCTGAAGCTGTTTCGCTCGTTTTGACCAATTGCTTAAAATCCGTTGCAGCTGATCTTGCTACCATCATTAAAAGGGCATTTAGACGCTCCAAAGGCTCAATGCAGTCCTCTGTGGGGCATCCATCGCTGTCTATTGCTTCTTGAATGCAGTGCCAGAGTTGTGCAACCAGCGCTTCAACACCAAGCAAGAGAGATGAAGCAGAGGCTAGCTGCGCTCGCTCAAGTAGGCTGGCCATGCGCTCAGATATGACCGCAAAGAGCACGCGGAGGTTGAATTTCCTGTCTGCATCTCTGATAGAATTGGGGCGTTGGACAACATTGATCAGCATTTCATTGCTGGAAACAGCACATAGAATCGTATACGCGACAGAGTCCATGAACTTATGGCTCCACTCTCGTGCCACATCCGCTGCTTTCTGTGTCAAATTCACTTGAAACGATGAGAGCGTGCTTTCCAGCATCTCAGCCGATCCACCAGCAGGAATACCAGTGGATACATTGCTTGCCACTGTAGCTTCCACAGTCAAAGGCTTTGATCTCGTCTGGTTATTCAATAAGCTTTGTCCAAGTGGCTTCTTCGGCTGCAGTCGCTCGGCAATGATCGTAGCTGCTCGACCGGAGAGAAAAAGACCAGATTCCTGCACCTGGCTCCCAAAGAGAAATGAACGGTTGGCCGAATCTCGATTTGACGCATTGGGGTTCGACTTCTGCTGTTTCGCATCGCTGGGGCTTGTGAAGTGGAAGAAGAACGCATGCTCTGCCTTGATCACCAACGGCTGCTGCTGCTGTGGGACGCAGAAGAAGCTGGTGCTTTGGAACTGGCCATGGGACACGAGTGCAGTCTTGACAGCGTTTGTAAACGCGTTGCGATTACTGCTGGCATCCTCAAGCAAATACTGCGATGGACTGAAAGCAGCTGAGCTGATGGTGATACCATCACAGCTGAGTAATTGGGCAGCGACCGGAGGATTGCCAGCCTTCAGCTGCTTCATTTCATGTAGAAACTTGAGCAATTGCTTGGCGAAGAGCTCCATGGCGCACTCCAACAGCTTTCCTTGCACAAATACATGCCGTTCCGTCTTGATAACGTGGTGGTATGCCACAGGCAGCACAGTGCAGTTGCCTACGAGTGCTGTGGATACTGTTATGGCGTATCCATCGTCTAGAAGCTCCAAGTCCCTTGTCCAGGACGGGAAGAGCTCACCCAGTAGATTCACAGCGCTGGAGAGCGCGTCTGTTGAAATGCGCTCCAGCGATGACCGAAGGCCCCACACTGGCGGCTGCACTCCTTTGAGTGCGAAGACTCGGAGTTCTTGCACCCGATTCTGGTTTCCAGCTCCAGGTACCAGCTCTAGCGTCAATGGAGGACTTGTATTGCCTTGCTCATCTGGTTGGAGCTGTTCAGCCTGTCGGATTGGAGCCAGAAGTGCCGGATACGGATTCGCTGGCAGCTGGTGCTTGGTCTTGTAAGCCAAAGCCAGCTTGGTGAGTGCAGCTTGGATCACATCAAGCACTCGGTTCTTGGCCAAGTACTGCTCCACGTACAGGCTGCGAGTGGCGGCACTCGTCTCAAAGGCGCTCCTGCGACTGCTGTTCGTGGCCATTTGGGGTCAAACGACGCTTCAAGAGCGAGACTAGAGGCAAAATAAATGCATTCGTGGTGGTTAAAAGGGCACCTACAGGCTTCTTCACGTTCACTCTCCTTGAAATACAGGCGAGCAGCAGCTCCAGGTTCTCACGAAGAGACGCAGATCGGCCCTCTCTATTTGATCTTGGCGGCGTTGGCCTCCGGCAGTCGCTCAATGACGTATTTGCGGTTGGAAATGTACATGATTGGCACACCAGGCACCTTGCGGATGCGGCGCTTGAGCTCACGATCACACGTGGCCACGAGATAGCAGCGATGCTGCTGCACGCGCTGCAGCAGGCAGTCATCGGCGTACGTGCCCTTGTGTGTGCAGGGCAGGCGCTCGAAGCGAGGGTCCTTTGCTAATCTTAATGCCACGCGGTACTTGTGTCCGAGCTTCTCCAGCTCGGCCATGACGCAGTCCGTGATGCACGGGATGCACTTGGCCAGCAGGCAGTCCATCATGGCCGAGACCACCTCGAGCTTGTTCTTGATGGAGAAGTTGATGAAGTTGGTATCCACCAGCACGTTGTACGGTGGGCCCAGGTCCGAGTTGTACTTGAAGAACATGCTGGACGGGATCTGGTCACTACGTTACCACAAGCACAGTCAGCCGATCGCTTCGAATGGCGTCCATGCAATGGAGATGGAGATGCACGTACATTTGCTTGGGCGCCTCCTCCTTCTTCTTCTTCTCAGTCACGGCCGCCGCGTTCTTGCGCACAGCATTGCTGCAACAAGAACATACAGCACTGTCAGCAACAGATCAAGCAGATAGAGAGTCTAACAGAGAGAGACTCACATGCGCATGTCCTTGGGACTGATCATGCGCTTGACCGTCGCGAACTTGCGTGTCTTCTTGTCCTTGCCCTGCATCCCACAACACAAGAATGACACCGCAGCCATCAGCACCAACATCCGCATCACATGCACACAGCGTCTGATGCTGCAGAGCTCTCAGTCTCTACAGACAGAGGCAGCAAGAGACAGCTCTGCCTCACCATGATGCACGTCTTCTGGCTGGTGCCTAATGTAATTTTGCCAACCAACAATCATTGGCAGGCGTGAATGTTGCACGAAGGTATCTCAACACCCAGCCTTTCTACATGCATAACATACCAGCAAGCAGTCCAACATGAAGAGCAATGGGAAGCGGAAGCGTCAGGTGAGCTCTGTGGAGGTCTCTCTATGAGCCAGACTATAGATAGCGGACTCACGACCTGCGTTCTGTGACTGTGACGCATCAGGCCGATGGAGAGAGCCAGGGCTTCACGCGCTTCGACATGAGCGACGAGCAGGATGACGGCCACTTCGACGAGGCCGGGAACTTCGTCTGGAACGCTGAGGATCGCGCCGTGCAGGAGGAAGCGTGGCTGGACGGCGTCTCGGAGGACCAGATGGGCGCTGCATTGAGAGCCAAGGTACGCAGCAAAGCGGCAGGCGCCAGTGGCCGTTGGCAGGAGCTTAACGTGTGGGTTGATGGTGATACAGCAACAGCAGGAGTATCGCGACGAGCAGGAAGACGAGACCATGACGGAGGAAGTCGCGAACCGCACACTCGCCACGCTGCTACGTTCGCGTGAGACTGTGCTCCAGGCTCTGCAGCGACTGGGTTCGTTAGCTAGCTATTGCCACCGCCTGATTGACCTCAGGAGCTGAGCTGATGCTCGTGATGCTTGCAGGCGCGAAGAAGAAGCCACGCCAGCGCAGTTACGGCAAGCGCAAGAAGACGGAGGACCAGGAGATGAAGCAGAGTGAGGACCAGGCACAGACAGCAGAGGACAAGGCGCAGTTCGAGCGCGTGACCGAAGCGGCGGACTTCCTCATGCGCTCGGGAGAGGTGGACGTCTACAGTCAGATCCAGGAGGACTTTGTCCCGGAGGAAGAGCTGCTCGCCCAACGGAGAGCGGCGTCAGCTGATGGCGAACGGAGAGTGACGTTTGAAGAGACCAAGCAGCAAGAACCGCCCAAGCCAGAGGTGATGTGGGAGTACAAGGGTGCCGACGGCCAGGTCCATGGCCCGTTCCCCACGTCGAGCTTCGTGGCGTGGCAAGCTCAAGGCTACTTCAAGGGCGAAGGCGCCGTGGACATGCGGCGTGTGGAGGAGCCGGATGCAGTTAAAGCAGCAGACATGGAAGAGGAAGAGGAAGAAACGAAGGAGCAAGAGCCCAAGATTTCGGCGGAGCAGGAGCTGTTGAATGACTTTGAAGACAGCGATGACGAGGAGGAGGAGAAGAAGCAGGAGAAAGACACGCAGGCCCAGCGCTGGGAGCGGTCCGATCAGATCGATTTCTCTCGCTATTAAAATCACAGCAGCAAGCTCCCAAGCCTTCTCCTAAATACCTGGTGCTGCCTGCCAGTCGCATAGTCTTGATCTGGTTCTGTCCTACAGCATCAGTCGTTCTTCTTGGTGGTGTATGCACTCGCTCGTCTCGTGACGGCAGGATTCGACGTCATTGACGCTCGAGCGCCTTCCTCTGCATTTTGATGTCTGCGTCGCACGTCGCGTGAGGGCGAGGAGTTACCGTCTTCCTCATCGGTGTCATCACCCGCCATCAACGGACGGTGGCTACATATCCACAGCTGCATGGTCAGCACAAAGACCGCAGCACCACGCCATGGTCAGCTCACCTGAGCGGATCCTTGCGCGAAGGCGCATCTGTCCGCGTCTGGAACTGCAGGTACACTTCGTGCATCTTCCTCTTCATCACTATGAAGCATACAAGTCCCCCAATGAGACACCTATCCAGCCAATCGGCAAGGTTCGCTACATCTTACCGTCGCTCATGGTCGAGAACCTTTCGCTCATGGCGCTAAACGTCTCACTGGCGATCTCTGATGCGCTTTTCTCCGGCACAGTCGGCTGGCTGGGGCGCCGAGCGGACGGGCCGACCCCGCGGTGGTCTCGGAAGTGCGACGAGAACTCTTCGTCGGCAAAGAGCTGCTCGCGGAAGATCTCGTTTTGCAGCATGGCGGCCAGCTCCGCATCGCGCTGTTCCTGGGCAGAGAGCGCCCGCTCCACGACCACCTGGCCGTCCGTGGGTAAGCGCAGAAAGTCGTCCGGCAGCTCCACGCGCGAGCGTCTCGCAGTTGACGTCGTGCGTCGCGGCGTGGGCCCAGCTCTTGACGCTTGGCGAGGCGACGGCGGCCGAGTCGTTTCCGCCTGCGTCGGAGCCGGTGGAGGTGCCTCCATGCTCAGCGCCATGTCGATGGTGCTCTCCAGGTCGCCGCCATTGGCCTCCAGCAGCTCCGAGAGGATGGCCGCGTCCCAGGACGGGAACATGTCGCGCAGCGCCGCCATCGACGAGGAGCTCATTCTTCCTTCGTTTCGCTTTATGATGATGATCAAAAACAGAACGCACTTAACGTTAACGTGTTTTTAACGCACGGTCGTAACCGGCCCATGGGTATGCGTAACCTTGAGCGTGGGTACTAAGGCCAAGCTCATGAGCTCCTCCTGCTGGCTGTAGAGCTCTTGGGCTCTCTGGAGCAGAGCGCGACTGATCGTGGGCGTCAAGCGAGGGTACTGGAGCGACTGGAAGCTCTGCATGAACTGACGTCCGCGCTTCGCTGTGAGAGCAGAGACGAGATCCGAGCAGCAGGCGATCCCGTTGGCCGCCAAGCGCTGGACAAACGCTTCAATGTGCACGCGGCGCCACATGAACTCAGTGCGGAGAGAGTCCAGCACGTTCTGCAGTGACGGAGAGCACTGGACATCGTGAAGCTGGGGTCGCGTCTGTGCGTGCTCGGGCGAAGGAGACAGCGGGTGGGCCTTCACAGGCACTGGATCAACGTAGACGGAGCGAGCAGCAGGCCAGCTCGCACGCAGAGATCGTCCCGTCACATCGTCCTGCCACGCCTCGATGAGTGTCGGGTACTCGCGCTGGAGGTACTGCTTCTGCTGTCCGTCGGCGCTGTGGTAGATCAGGCCGCAGAACTCGTCGGCTTCGTACGTGCACGTCTCCCACTTAGTCTCGTACTCGATCTTGAACCGGTCGAATTCCTCGAGCCACTGTTTCTGGAACAGCTCGTTCTCTTCCTCCAGACGCTGCGCACCCTCTTCATCGACGATCTCCGCCTTGATCTTAGAGGTCACTTTCAACAGCGCGCCCATAAAGCTGCCCTTCACAGACAGCTTCTTCCCTCCGTCTTCCGCTGGGAACTCGTCATCGTCGCTCTCGTCGCTCGGCTCTTGCGGCCGCAAGAAGCGAAGCGTATTGCTGCCGATCTCGGCTGAACGTAGCAGCCCAACGACGTCCATGATGTCTTTCCCTTGGCAGTCCACTCCGTTGACACCGATCAGCACGTCTCCAAGCTTCAGAGCGCGCAACGAGTGACAAAGCGAGCCATTGGCATTAATACTGGGGTCATCGACATCTGAGCCTTCTCCTTCGCTCTCCACAAAGCCGTCAACCACGAGCCTGTCTTCACTTGTCGCGCTCTCGGCGTCCGGATCGCCTGGCTCTCCAGTGAGCTTGGCGAAGTAGATCCCGAAGCCGCTCTCGGTCTTCTCGATCGCAAGCTCAAACTCCAACCCAGCGCTGACAGACTCTTCTTCCTTCTCTTCTTCCTCCTCTCCCTTCAGCGCCTGGGGAGACAGAGGCTGCTTCTCAGCCACAGAGAGCTCGCCATCCGCCTGGTCGCTTGGGTCCGTCATGATCTTGGATTTTGACAAGCAAGTACTGTATCTTGTCTGAACCGTCGCGCGCTTTGATTGGCTGAAACTGAAGACCACCTTTGAAAATGTATTATACAAATCGAAGTAGAAAACATATTTAGTGTTTTGTTTGCTTGGATCATGCAAGTGTGATGTTCATGAAGATAGCTTCACCAGCACAAGACATGAGACGATTCAGGTAATGAAATGCCATGCTTCACAGTCAGTTTCCATAGCGAGATTACAGTATCTCACGCACTGTTTTCGCGTGATCTTAGGCCCGTTCGATCGATTCTATTTGATCTGTCAAACTGTCTCTCAAACATGATAAAACTTTGCAATTGACGTCTGCGCACTGTACAGTATCACTACTGTATCTGTGTGAAGCGAACACTCACGACATGAAAAATTAAGGCTTATGGGAATTTACCTATGGTACTTGTGCTATCAGTCTTGATTGTTGGTTGATGAAAAACTAAAATATGAGCGCCTTTTTTGGCAGTTGAATATATTATTTTCTCCTGTCAAATATAATAACATATATGGACGATGCAGGTGCACTTGATTAAAATCACTTCATGAATGGCATTTATTTTTTAAATAGACATTACCCCATAATAGTGTATTTTACTGTATGTACCCCTATCATCTCGCATCCTGCTCAACAATAGATCAATGTTCCCGTCTTGTGTTCGTTGATTGGTTAAAACGAGCGAGAAGTGTCACAGCTTCTTAACAAACGCAGGCGGCAAGTCTGCACGCCAAAGTCTCGCCTTATTCTGCCTTGAGAGCTTGTACTCGTTCGCATTTCTCACGCAAATTACCTCATTATACACATGCTGAAGCGATATGAATACATTCTCCAGACTCAATTCGACAAACGCAGCGCGACAATTGGCTAAAAACTGGGCGACGCAGGTTGCAGGCTTTTTGTGTTGGAGGCTTTGTGTAGAATGAAAGAAGCCGATGTCAAGAACGTTGAGATCTGGAGATTGAGCAGGCTGGGCGCAAAAACTGAATGTTCCATCCATTCATTGATGCAGCAGTAGATACAACTTCATCGTCCATTTTGACATGTGGACGTGCGTTGTCTTACTACACGTAGATCTGGCTCGTCTTCGAACCTGGCCACTTCGCTCTACTGTTAAGGATGACGTGCTACACGAACATGTCACGGTAGACTGGCTTGGTGACGATCACAGGCTTCAGCGCGAAGGTGCCTGATGGCCGGTTTCGACTGGATCTCTGAGCAGGAACGAACTTGACGAACGGCCACATACCAATTTTCCCATCGAACCACTGGTTCCGGGTATGTTCAAAGCGTGGCGTTGCTACAAACACAGTAACATTACTTTGGTGATGTGTGACTTGTGCTGGTCAGCAACATGTACGGCGGCGGCTCACACGGCGCTAAATACACCTTCCTCTTTGCTCGCTTGAGCTCAAACCACTTCACATCAAAGTGGACGCAGGCGTGGAGCTGTCGAACACATGCACGCCATCCTTCTCCTTCACAAATAAAGGGCGAAGTGCAGTTGGCTTTTACAACATCGCATCATATAACTGCCTCCTGTGTGAACTACGGTTTGCTCGTGATCACGCGTGTCGACCACTCCATGCCTTAGGAGACAGCGCCATGATCTTACGGCAGCATCACAAATTGAGACCCCTAAGAAAAGCGGTCGTTCGTCTTCTGCATCTGTCAGCGGTGTTTTGCTTCTACTCACTTTCTGCTTCTTGCTGCCGCTCTGCACGTTCTACTATGATATTCACATATCTCATCCGTACCTTCTTTACGGTTACGCCTTCATTCGCATGCAGTGCTCCTTCTGAGTATCCTTTTCCATGATGCCGCCGAGCTGCACAGCATCACAAATCAATTGATTCTGTTGTGCCGCAACGCCCAATGTCCATTCTTGATCATGGCGTAATCGAATTGTAGTTGCCTTGGAGCTACGACTACTGCGCCGCGGTCTTCTCGGATGATATGAGCGATAGCAGCGTCACGAGGTTGTTGGGTGAGAAAAGCAGCGTGAGTGCCACCATTAAGATCGAGAACGTCGCAGCGAATTGCAGCACGTGCAGACGAATAGGTCATCAGTTCGCTATGGCGTTCTCGTGAACAAATCATCGCTCTCACACAGTCGCTGCCAAGCATGGGCACCGTCATGATGGTCATGCAGATGGCTATCCTGTCTCACTGTGTGCGGCGTGATGCAGCAAGAGAACCTCAAATGCGCACATGGGTGGAAATCTGCACGAAGGTTCCTGAGGCAACGACAGAGACGACGACTGTAATAATGGCCCAATTTTGGCTGCGTTCCGAGCGAGCCCAAATGTATCCCTGGTACTTAACGCTGGAATCCCAAGAATCGATCTAGCAACGACTGCAAGGGTAGGAAAACTATTATGATCTGTAATCGTGGATCTGGCCTTCCAACACAACAGTATGTCGAATTCGAGCTTTTCTGAGAAATTAAGTTTACAGCTCCAGTACTCAGTGAGCTACATTTGTTCAGGGGCAATTGGCTCTGGTTGCTCCGCGCTATTGTTTGATTCAGTTGCGTCTTCTTCAATAGAAAGATGGGATTTGACGCCTCCCATTGTCATTGTCGTTTTGTTTAGTATCATATGCAATCCAATCGTACTGCGCTCAAAAGCCCAATTCTCCACACATATTTTGTTAGCGATAGGTAAAGTCTGCATCTGCACCAAGCTGGGTGCTTTGATGGATTGCTGTGGTGCCCTCGGCCTGTTGGGTGCTGACATTAGAACTAGTGCACCATCCAAGAGATTGGCCGTTGCAGAGCGATTCATTTTCCGTTCAATCCATGTGCAGCGAATCCCGTTGCTTGGTTGTATGTCCACTGATCCGCTGGCGTTTGAACCTTCGCTCGGCTGTACGGATACTGTGCACCCTTTTCCATCCTTAACAGGCAAATGGGGGCAAACCAGTTCATCCATGGTTATCCGCAGAGACCATTGGAGGCGAAGCCTCTGGGAGTCTCACCCTAAGGGTATGAGGAGGGTTGGGTTCAAATCCGCTCACTGGCCGTGCTGGTGGCTCGCCGTGGCTCGAGGTCCCTGGGTACTGCCGGAGGTGTCGGTCAGTTCTGGCCGTCTGTGGCGCTGCCGAGGACGTCGGTGCTATTGGTGGTATCGCCTGGTTGTATGGACGGTTTACACCTTAGTAGTAGTGGCTCAGTGTTAAAGAGATCGCATCAGCTTTTTGTATTGTCATCGCGCGTCTGAAGCGAAGGTCAGCCTTCATCGTCTTGTCCCCGTCAACATCTCCCAGATCGTGCGTCTTCATAGGTTTCCGTCGTTCCTTGGCGGGATTGGTTCGTCCCACTGATGACTAGGCTTTGGGTGGCCGCATCTTCCGTGCCTCCCCCCTCCATGCATGGTAGGCCAGGTTGGTGGGAATATGGCGACGCACGTCATTGGGAATGGTTGAGATCTAGGTCGTGAGACCTGTTAACGGCATGTATCCCATCTGCGATCAACAGTGTCCCTCCGTGATAGCGTACTCAGTAGATCCAAGGTCCATTCTGGTGAATGGAAATCGATAGATCGGACAGCATCACAATAATGAGTGTCGGAAGCCAATAAGGTATGTGCACAGCCAAGAAACTTGTTCACACAAAAAAAAGAGCAAGGTGAACGCGCCTGGTGGTTTTGGCTGGGTCCTCAGCCTTATTCTTTGATGCTCTGATGCGAAGTAGTGACGAATGCACTCGGAAATGATCGTACTAGACAGCATCGTCCATAGTTGAAAGTCCAATGATCGGCGTCGTAAGTGTTCCATGTCTTAGTCCGTGGTAGTGCTGCAGACGGACGGAAGTCACTCAGAGCGTTTTCATTTTTAGAGCTCTCAGTGTTACATCGTCAAATTCTGGTCGGAACTGCATGATAGTCTGGCCTCTCGATTCCAATTTTCCGCTAAAGATGACCATAAGTATGGTCGGGGTAGTATTGAAGCAGTTGGTTCCTTTTGGTTGAGGCTGTGGCCTTCGAAGATGATTTTGTGGCGACTTTCTTAGTACCCTTCGTGACCGACGCTGACGTCTCGACAGCTTGGCGTTTCTTTGAACTTGGTGTAGTAGCTGATGTTTGCCTTCCGACTGATGCCTTCTTTTGCGCCTTTTTCTTCTTCTGTGCCCACACTTCTTCAAGAGTTAGTGCGCTCACCTTGCGTGTTTTTAGGCGCGCACCAGTCCGAATTGGTGGAGACTCCGATGAGGAGTTTGTTGGCTACAAGCCAGATTGTGCGTATGCATCGTCGGCCGTCACATATATGATCTCGGTCGGGCCAGTTGGAAGAGGTGTTTTCGCAACAGTATGATTGCTCATGGGCTCCGCAAGCTCTGTGGAGTTAACATTGGTCTGGACCGGCTCGTCAGCCTGCTCGTGAATGTTGTTGTTTGTCTTGTCAGTGGTCATGGTGGAATAATCCCCTTCTATCTTGCTGGTGTTGTGGTTGGTCTGAGGATGAGGCGTGAAGCCGAGCACAGCACACCCAACGGTCGCAGGTCTTGTCCGTTACGAAATTCCTGGTGTGGAAAACACCATTTTTCTTCTCTCTCCCCACTTCGAGAAACTCAGACAATATGCAATACAAGCCCTTGCTTGAAAAGGAATACGCTTGTCGGATGCACGATAGGGTGTGTCCTTAAATATTATTTTTTAAACTACCATTGTATTTTGGCAACATGCTGGCTGTTAGAACACAAAAAGTACGTATGCATTGCTACATATGCTGTTGTGCCTGCAAACGCCCATTGAATTCACATTAAACTCATTCAAACAAGTGTGAATGAACTAAGCAATAATCCATTGTGTTCAACAATAAACTTAATATACGAACAAACATAATGTGTGGCACGATTTCGTTAAATTAAAAAAAACGAACTTGCTGTGCACAGTTCCATAGCTGATTTCGTCGTCGGAGGGATGGATCGGTGCTCCGCTTTGATCTATACACGCACCATACTTTGCAACTCCATCCAACAAAAAACCTCACACAACTTGGTCACATCCTTATAACCACCATTTCCAAGTGCGTGCCACACCCTCTCGCATCCATTCGGAATCGATTGGTTCACAGCGCTCGCCTTTTATGCGACAGTTCGGCATGGCATTTCCATTTTCCTGTTCTTCTTCATGATCTCTCCCTGCCTCCTCCCGCCTCCCCCTCCTTCGTCCAACCTCTTCGCGCTCTCCACCTCACGATTGCGGGGCCCTTTGCTTGCGTTTGCTACAGTTTGTTTTATTCACTGAGGTGTTTAAATAATTTAGGGGAAGGTTCCTATTGGCTATAAATGCGCCAGGGTTGGTTCTGGGCTAGGTCTTCCAGTTGTCCGCCTTTGGCTTGGCGTATTTCCCAGGAACCCGCGCAAGAGCTCAATGGCGACGCAGACGCCGGCGGCCGAGGGCCGCGTGGCGACCGCGCAGTCGCCCACCAGCACGGCGCCCACTAGCCCCGAGCGACCGCGGCGCGTGCGGTCGGGCAAGCTCAAAGTATCGGACGAGGAGGAGTTCAAGGAAGAGGACGAGACGGCCGAAGAAGACGACGACGAGGACGATGAGGACTACGGCAGCAAAAAAGCGCCGTCGCCGCGGGTGACGCGGGCCAAGACGCGGCAGTCGGTTGACAGTAATACTTCTGGTATCAGTTCGAAGCAGAATGCGCGGGGTGGACGTCGGCAACGGACCACGCGGCAAAAGGAGGAGACGTCGTCTCCGCCGCAAGAGGACAAGAAGAAAGACGGCAAGAAAGCCGGAGGCGCTTCTCGAACGCAAAGTACTGCGACAGATAAAAATGACGACGCTCCAGGAGATTACGTGCATGTTGAGCCAGGCGACTGTGTCCTGCTGGACTCTGGCGATCCGGAGAACCACTTCATCGCCCTGGTGAGCCACGTCAAGCCGTCACAGGACCGAGGAGGCACGTTTACGGCGCAGTGGTATTATAAGCCGGACGACGTGCGTGAGCAGGTGATCGCTCTGATTGAGGGCGGCGTGCTGGAGCGCGAGGTCTTTCTGTCTCCGCACAAGGACAAGAACTCGATGGATGCCGTCATTGGCCTGTGCAACGTGGTCTCGCCCGAGGAGTACGACGAAGTGCAGAGTGAGATCAAGCGCGGCTTTCGCGAGCCCAGCAAGGTGCCGTACTTTGTCTGCCGGTATAAGTACTACCCCGGTCGGTCTGTTAAGAAGGCGCTCGAAGCTGTGCGACATAGCGACATTCGCGCTGGCCTGGGCCCTCAGCAGCCGAACGTGGGCGAAATGTTCCAGGCTGTCATCCCAGACTTCATCGCTCCGCCTCCGACAGTGCCCAAGGAAGACGACAAGCAGATTTTGCCGTGGAAGCTGGGTGGCAAGAGCACGCTGGGCTGCAAGGCGCGTCGTGTGTGGTCGCCTTTAGTGGTGCCGAACCAGCAGCTCGCCTTTCGTCAGTTCCGGTCGCTCATGGAAACCCTTCGGTTCGCCGTCGGCAATGTGGTCAAGTTCTACCGTCAGGAACTGCTCCCCAGTGGCCATTTGCGCTGCATTGTGCTCGAGTACGTACCCTCCGAGCATGTCCGGATCTTGCTGCCGACCGGCCAGAGATTGAACGTGCTCAAGAGTGAATTGGGCTCGCCGCTAACGGAGGATCTGGCCATGACGGCCTTCTACACGTCGCGATTTAACTTATGCACTGCAGCCAACGAATGCTCAAAGCTGATCATGAAGACGCAGCAGTCGGAGCGCGCTGCGTTCAAGCAAGAGATCCTGGCCTTCGCCCAGGCATCTGGAGCAGTCACCGCTGCTTCCTCTGCTCTAGACAAATCGAACGCCCCCAACAAACGAAGAAAATAGGCAACGAGACAGTAGAATGGGCAAGAAAAAGACATTGACAGTTGGTTCTCAGCCTATCTCGGGCCCCTGGAAGGTGCTGTGGAAGCATCTACGACCATGTAAACTATTGACAAACACGCACAAGCTCAAACAAAGAGAAAATGCCATTATCTTGTACGCAGAGATGACGCAGGCCTACAGCTTGGGCGCAGGCTTCTTGTCCTCCTCCTTGATGCAGCGGAGCTCGTCGAGCAAGAAGGCGTAGTCGAAGGCCTTCTCCTTGAGGTAATGGTAGCGGTCGCTGGCGCTGAAGTGGCCGGCAGTGAGATCCATCTTGAGCAGGATCGTGTTCTGGTCGCTCTTCATGTCACGCAGCTTGGCGACCCACTTGGTGGGCTCCCAGTAGGCCACACGCGGATCGTACAGGCCGCTGGTGACCAGGATGTTCGGGTACGCCTGGCGCTTCACGTTCTCGTACGGCGAGTAACTCAGCATGTACTGGAAGTACTCGACTTCGTTCGGGTTTCCCCACTCTTCCCACTCGCCCGTGGTCAGCGGAATCGTGGCGTCGCTCATGGTGTTCATGACGTCCACGAACGGCACGCCCGCGATGGCTGCAGTGAACAGATCCGGACGCATGTTGAGCACCGCGCCCATGAGCAGACCGCCGGCACTGCGGCCTTCGCAAGTCATCATGCTCGGACTCGTGATGCCCGCGGCCACGAGGTGCTCGGCGCAGCTGATGAAGTCCGTGAACGTGTTGATCTTGGTCTTGTACTTGGCGTTTTCGTACCAGGTGCGGCCCATTTCGCCTCCGCCGCGGATGTGCGCGATGGCGTAGACCACGCCTCGGTCCAGCATGGGCAGGATCGACGGCACGAAGCTAGGATCGATGCACGCCTCGTACGAGCCGTAGCCGTACAGATGCAGTGGCTGGCGGTCCTTGCGGCGCAGATCCTTGCGATAGACGAGCGAGATGGGCACGAGCGTGCCATCAGCAGCCTTGGCCTCCAGACGCTCCGACTGGTACAGCGTGCGGTCGTAGTTGGGGCACGGCTTCTCCTTCAGGAACGAGATCTCGCGCGTGTGCACGTTGTAGTCGTACGTCGTGCGGGGCGTCGTCATGGACGAGTACACGAGGCGGTACTGGGACGTCTCGTAGTCGCGGTTGACCCAGCCAGAGACCGTGTAGCTGGACTCGTCGAACGCGATGCGGTGGCGCGCGTGCTTGCCCGGGCCCTTGACGCTCACGATCCAGATCTGTGAAAAGCCGTCCTGACGTCCCGACATGACCAGGAAGTCCTTGAACGCGTCGATGCTGTCCACCTTGATGTGCTCGTCGTACGGGAACACGTCCTTCCAGTGGGCCGAGTCCGGGTTCGTCACCGACGTGTACATGAGCTTGAAGTTGGTGGCCTTGTCCTTGTTGGTCACGATGTAGAAGCTCTCGTCATGGTGGTCCACGTCGTAGAGCAGACCCTTCTGGCGCGGCGCAACCACTTGAACAGGTTTCTCCGGGTGCTCCAGATCGATAAAAGAGACCTCGGACGTCTCGCTGCTGCTGGACATGAAGAACATGTACTTGCCGCTGCGGGACTTCTGGAAGTACGCGCTGTAGATCTCGTCATCCTCCGTGTACAGCAGCTCGTCCTCGGCCTTGGTCGTGCCCACGGTGTGGCGCCAGAGCTTGTCCTGACGATGCGCTTCGTCCTGCGTGGCGTAGAACAGCACGGACGAGTCCTTGCCCCACGTGAGGCTCGAGATGTTCTCAATGCGGTCCGGCAGCAGCTGGCCCGTGCTCAGGTCCTTGATGAAGCCCGTGTACGTCTCGTAGCCCGAGAAGTCCACCATGTAGGCCAGGTACTTGTGGTCGGGACTGGGTCGTACGCTGGCCACGTCGCAGTGGTTCTGGCCCTTGGCGATCTCGTTTTCGTCCAGCAGCAGCTCTTCCTTGGCCGTGGACGTCTTGGCGTCGCCCTGCTTGGCCTTGCGGCAGTGGTACACGTAGCTACTGCCCTTCTCCGTGCGCGTGTAGTACAGAAAGTCGCCGTGCGGGTACGGGAACTCCTCGTCGGTCTCCTGCACGTGCGAGAGCAGCTCTGTGTACAGGTTGTCGCGCACGGCGGCCAGATGCGCCGTCTTGCGCTCCGTGTAGGCGTTCTCCTTGCGCAGATGCTCCAGCACCTCTTCGTTCTTGCGCGTGTCGTCACGGACGTAGAAGTACGGGTCCTCCATGTACAGCACGGGCTCCATGGGGTTCGGTCCGCGGTTCTGGCCCAGCACCTTGCCGAAGGGCACCATGTGCGGTCGCTTGGGCAGCACAGGCGGCAGCACCTTCTTGGCCAGCGTCGAGTACACGACGCGGCGCTGGCGCACGAGCAGCATGGCGGCGGCCGACACGGCGCCCACGCCCACAGTCACGGCGGTGCTCAGCTTGCTCATGGATCAGAGGAGGGGAGCTAGAGGAGGAGAGGAGGAGCTGGTCCTGCCTGTCGAATTGCGTTCTGAGCAAAAGATCCGCTGGGTTCGTAACCGGTTTGAAACGCGACGTCCGGTTACTTCCGTCCACCGCCACACGGTTTTCTGATGTGGATACGAATCACTCACTTGGAGTTTGTATGGCATTGACAGCTCAGGGGTGTGGGAGCGGCAAATGTCAGCGCCAACGGATCCCACTGGGGGCGACGAAACTCTGATAACGAACCACGTGGAGGAGGCGCAGTCCACAGAAAAAGCACCGGAGCCGCGTCAACCAAACCGGTTACAGCAGTGCAACGGTGTCCAGCAGTTGTGGATGAAATAGATGAGTCACTCATCCGTTGTCCACGCCATGCACTGACCATTATCAGGCTGCTTCTTCGTTGCAACATTCTATACTGTTCACTAAACGCCTTGCATCGTTCGTAGACTTACATACATGAATCCATAGCTCTTATGGATACCACAGTGCTTAAACAGACAACGCGGATGCGAATATTTGAGCTTGCGCGCTCAAATCAGGCGCACGTTTGATCCTGACATGATGATACCGTGGAATGAAGCCACAGGCCTCTGTTCTATCGCCACGCGTCCTCCAGGCCGGTAAAATACCGGTTTATCCCCTTCCTCCCCTTATTTAGTGTACAAACCTAGCCCTACACTTTTCAATTCGGATTTCTTTCCTCCCTCCTCTCCCCCCGACTGTACAAGTCGAGCCTCGTCCCCTTCCGCCACGCGCACTCTGCAACAAACAGGGCGGGCGGCTGAGAGCGACCGACCGCACGCATGACGCCCCCCAAGACTTCGGCGCCACCAGTGTCTCCGGCCCACAGCGCCTCCTCCACGGACGGTGGCCACAAGCGCGGCGGTATGCCTAACAACCGGCGCTCGCGCCTCGGCAGTCCGCTTTTCTCGCGCAAGAGTGCCTCTTCGGCTGCTCATCCGACCATCAACACGTCTGCGTCGCAATCCGGATCTGCGCCTGGCTCGAATGCGACCACGCCATCAGGCATGAACACCAAGCGCCGATCGGAATCGCAGCTCATTGTATCTCCACGCGTGCGTGGAGCGCAGAATATGCCCAAGAAGAAGCTTTCTGTCGACTTTTCAGGTAGGAATTGCGCTCATTTGCATCATTAAGCTCGATAGAGAGAGAACTGATGTGGGTCTCTGTCAATATTCTAGAAGGCGCGCTGTCGGTGACTCAGAGCCCCAAGCGCCAGTCGCCGCGTCGGTCGCCTGGCGTGCTTGGCCCATTCCTCACGGGCCCATTGGCGACTGATTACTCAGACGCCCCGCAGCAGCAGCAAAAGACGGCGGTGGATGAGGCCATGCAATTGGACGCTGCTGGTCTCGTTTTCCCGACTGTTCCGGCCTTTGTGGACACAGATGTGGCTGAGGAAGCGTCCCCTGGAGCTGTCCATGGCGCAGGTGGTGATTTTGCTCCATACCCCACGGAGGAACGCGCACGTGTTGTGAGCACTTGCGAATCGGACGCCTCCTCCGTCATGTACGCGGCCTCGAACGCCACGCAGGAGAACTACGGATGGGCGAACGAGCAGCAGCAGCAGCAGTACTATCAGCAGCAGCAACAGCAAGACGCCTATGGCCAGCAGCAAGCCATGTACCAGAATGGCTACCCTCAAGACCCGAATGGCTACAATGGCGCCATGGTGGACGCCTCGTACGGCGCGAATGCGTCGTATGCTGATGTTGTCTCGCGTCAGCGCTCTGGATCTGTGGCCATGGTCCGATCGCACGACACGTTCGACAGCCTGTCGGAAGGGATGGTCGAGTCCATGAGCCGCATTCTGTCCAAGACCAACGGCGGCCGGACACATAACGAAGTGCAGTTGGCCTGCTTGATCCAGAAGATTCAGACGCATCTGAAGATCATGGGCCAGGTCAGCGGCGGCATCCGTGCCGATTACTACGAGACCGCGTCCAAGCTGAAGCAGGTGCTGGCCGAGAAGCGAATGCTCGAAGCGCACAACCAGGAGCTGCAAGAGCGCATCCAGCAGCTGGACCAGGACCGACAGTACTTTCAGATGCATGTGCTGCAGTTCCAGCAGTCGCAGTCAGCCATCCTTCAGGATTCGTTTGGTCATCTATCGCAGAGCGTTGCTGAAGCCAAGCAGGCGACACTTGATCTTGGCGCTCGCATGTCGTACGAAATCGCGGAAGCTTCTCGAAATGGCGGTTCTGGCGCTGTCGCCGGCGGTAATTCGTCCCATTTGGAGGCCAAGGTTGACCGACTGACGCAGGCTGTGCTTGACCAGCGCAATCACGCGGCAGCTGCTGCGGCATCCACCGTCGCGTCAAAGCTGCCCCCTCATCAATCTTTACAATCCCACCCAATTACGAATGCGTCAGCACCGGCCTCTTCAGGATGGAAGGGGCCATCGTTCCTGCTTGTGGGCGGTGGACTGCTTTTCTGGGGCGTCAGTATCGCAAGTGTCTACTTCGGCGCGAAGTCGCTTGCGATTGCAGAATTCCAGGAACAGCAACCTCAAGTTGTTTCGCCTGCGCTTGTGGCCAGCGATTTGGATATGATTGTCGATCGTATCACACAGCGTCTACAGCGCGATGGCCACGTGGCGAAGCCTTTGACTGATATGGAAGTCGATGAATTGAAGCTTGATGAAATTCTTGATAATTGGAAGGCTCCATTTGAAGAAGAGGAACCGAAGGAGACGAGAGAGTTGGAACAGCAGCCTCAGATTGAGATGACTGAAGAAATTCATGACATTGTGGTCGACGAAGTCACTTCTTTCATCGAGACGGAGATGGCTCAACCGGAGCAGATCGAAGTCGCTCCCGTCGACGTCATCGAAGATGCTTTTAAGGAAGAAGAGGTTGTGCTTGCCCCAGTGGACGAGCCAACCACCCATTCGGATTCCGATGACGAAGTCGATGATTTGCATGTTGCTGATCTCGAGCAAGCAGATGCAATCGCAGCTGAAGAAGAGTATGTTTCAGCTGACGCGTCGGCGGCAGTCGAAGCAGAGGAGACAGTGCAGTTGACATTTGCCGAGGCAGATGTAACTCCTACTGAAGAGAGTGCTGAGATTGCTGATTTGGGATTGCCAGAGACTCTCGCTGAAATCTCGGAGGTCGAAGGAATTGAAGCTGAAATGGAACTCCGCCCTACTGAGTTCGACGAAGTGGAAGAGGAGCATGCCTCCGATACCATGATCGAGGCCGTTGTTCCAGCGGACCTCTCGTTTGCTGATGTCGAAGTGTCCGAATTGTTGGCTGATGCGGCGATTGACGAGATTGAAGCGCATGATAGTCATGACAGTGTCGATCCTATCGTTGAAATTACGGCTGACTTCGAAAAAGTACCCGAAAACGATGTTGAACCAGAGTTTCCCATTGACGAGCAGGCTGAGAATGCTGAATCTGAGGACGCTGCTCATGATCTGACCTCGGCGGACAGCGAAGAGGTCTCTGAAATCGTTGTTGCGCCTGTTGATGCCGAATCTGTGGCTGAAGATATCGCCGAATTGGATGAAAATTCTTTTGGTGAATCTTCTGAGCTTGAGGACCTGCGTGAGACTGACCACATTTTCGAAGATGTTTTTGAAATCGATGAAGAGCCGATCGCTGAAGAATTAGTTTTGACTGTGGATCCGGAGGAGCCGGTCGCTGAAGAGCCGGTCTTTGCTGAAGTTACCTCGGAGATTGACGAAGTGGTATTTGCTGATGCCGAAGTTGAGTCTTTTGATATTGGTGTGGACAGCCGGACCGAAGAGGAACCTGTAGCTGATATGGCAAAGGAAATCACTACCGAAAACGATGAGGAGGTAAAGGAAGATGACGAATCTGTTATCGCAGGTGTTATTCTCAATCCGCTTGCTCGACTTGCTGAAGCGCTGAAGTCGTCGACAGAATTTGTTTTTGGATCCCCGGACTCGGTTACTCTCGACGACAATGAAGTAGTGGATGAAGACTATGAACCCTCTACAACCGAGGAGAACAACGCTAGCGGCGATATCGAGGAATCGTTCGAAGCGGAAACGGAGGTGACCGATGATGCTGAAGTTACGGAAGTGCCGGAAACCGAAATGTACACGGTGGACGAAGTTGAATCCGCTGAATCTGAACCAGAGGCGATCGAGACGACCGATGCTGCTGCTGATATTAACGACGGTATTTCAACGTCAGACTATGAACCAGGTGTCTTGGTTGAACACATTGAAGAAATTGAATCCTCGTTTTTGGCGGAGGCGGAAGAAGTCAAGATCGCAGATGCTGATTCTGCCTCTGCCGATGAACTAGAGTCTATTGAACGCTCTCCAATCTTCCACGAATCCGACAGCGTTCATGTGGGAGAAATTTTGACGGAAGCTGAAGTGTCTGAGCCCGTTAGCATCATTGAAGATGAAGAAGTCTCCGCTGAACCAGAAGAAACCGATAATGAGTCCGCGGATACTGAAATCTTTGTCGAAAGTGATGAGAAACCTTCAATGTCTATCCTGGATGCTTCTCTGGATTCTGCCATGCTGGAAGTTGCTGTTGATTCTGAAGAACACACCGATGCGAATGCTATTGAAACTGTTGTGGTCGGTGTTGAGGGAGACATTGTTGATGTGACTGAAGCCCCGGTTTATTCTTTTCTTTCTTCGGAGGTGGAGCCTGAATCTTCAGAGGAAGAAACCATTTTTTACATCAATCAAGATGATGCTGATGAATTCCCGTTCTTGATCGAATCGGTTGATGGCGAGGCTGAAGTCATTGGTGAAGAGCCTACGATTGAGACAGAAGACGTTCTATTTGCTGAGGCGCATGAAGAGGCGCATGAAGGCACGTTTGAGGCTGTTGAGGACGCCACTGGAAGCGTCTTGATTGATCAAGCCTCCGACGACTTTGTGGCCGAATCGACTGCTGATAGCTCGCTGGAAGCAGATATTTTCTCATCGAATGCCAATGAACAAAGCGAACACCTTGAAGACGTAGGTCGTCTAGCTGAAGAGCCAGCTGAAGAACTGACTCATTCTGAAGCGAATGCTGAAAATGAGCTCGACGAAACGGTTGATGTGGTTGTCTCTGAAGAATCAGTCCCTCTTGCCGAAGTGAATGATGAAACGGAAATTGATATCCAAGTTGATGTTTCCGAGCTGAGTGCTGATGACGATACCGAAGAAGTGTCAGTCTCTGTCGAAGAATCGGATATGGCTGACGTTGCTGAAGAGATCGAAGCTTTGACCTCTACAGATGAAGAGCCTGAAGCTGTTGCCAAGTCTGAGCTTGAAGAAGTTGAAGAGGCTGAAGTTGATGCTGAGTCTGAGTCTGAAGAAGTTGCTGATTTGACTGAGGATATTGAAGCCAACGACACCGTTGTCGATGAAGTTGATTCCGTCGTTGGCGTCGAGGCTATCCCTTCGATCGATCCCGCTGACGATTCCAGCGACGAGAGCTCTACTGCCAATGACGACGTAGTGGTCAATGTCGTTGAGCCTGCGGATACGGATGCCATTGCGGTGGATGTTGATACTGAAACCATCACTGTCGAAGTGGTTGCTGATGCCGCCGATGTGTCGGATGCAGTCGAGGCCGCTGAAGTTGTGTCCGATGACCAGCTTGAAAGTGTAGACGAGTCTGCCTTTGAAGCTTCTAGTGCTTTGATCGAAGTCGTCGCTGCGATTGCTGAAGTAGAGCTAGAAGCTGACGTCGCCACTGAGACGCCACTGGAAGAAGTGGGCGAGCAAGAGATCGAAGAGTCTGCTGACGCCACTGCTGAAGTCGAGTCTGACGAATTTGCTGGCGAGAAGGCTGAGGTTACCGAAGGTGTTGCCGTCTCTGCTGCCGATGCATCTGTCGCAGAAGAGCAGGAGGCAAACGTTGATGCCGTGATTGAGTCGGAGCCGGAAGCTGTGATCGAGGCAGCTTACTCTGAGGTCACGGAAGCTCTCGAAGACGAAGAAGCTGCTGCTGATGCCGAACAGGAGGAAGTTGCAGTTGAGACGCCTGATGAAGACCTGGAGGAAGTGGCGGTGGTCTCTGAAGAACCCGTCGCAGACATTAAGCCGACTTCGTTCTTCGGCTTTTAAGATTGTGCACGTAGTAAGCTCCGAGTAGATCTTAGATGGGAGAGTGAGTATTTACGTTGCTGTTAGTATACATAGAGAGAGAGAAGTTGGGAGAAATATCAATAAGCGCCTGGAGTTCTCTCCTTGGTTGGACATCTGATGCTTCATTGACTTCCTTTTGTATATGCGGTTTTTATTCAGGCCAAGACATCTGCTCTTCTCTCTCCTCATCTCCTCTTGCACGTGCTCTTGATGATACTGACGGAGAGTCCAAGCTGCTTATTCGCCTTCCTTGAGGAGGGCCACGCGCTTCTTCCATCTGCAGTGGAGGGGGAAGGAATCAGTCGCTATATCTTTTCGCCCATACTGATTATATATAGAGAGGCACTTACTCCATGTACTGGCACTTTTCGTACGCGTGGCGCAGCTCACCGCACTTCCACGGCAGGAAGAGCGTCTCCCGCCGGCACTCGTTGAGCGGGATCAGCAGACCCGCGCACGTGTCGCGGTAGTGGAGCGGCACCTTGGCGTCCACCATCTCCTGGCGGGACGGGATGCGCGGCGCTACATGATCGAAGAGGACGCATCCACAGCGCCTCCGTCAGTCTGTGCTCCTCAATCTCCTGCATCTGTCTGAAGCAGCGCCGCAGAGCCATGCATGTACCTTCGTAGTGTTCGTCGTGGCCCATGGCGCTTGTTCCTCCAGCAGCTTCCTCTCTCCTACGCCGTTGAGCGGTCCGGCGGTCCACACCCTTCAAAGAAGATATTTCTATCTGCAGGGAATACCACCCCCTCTGTCGGTATCCTTTGAGAGTTGATAATCTAAACAGGCCTGGATAAACCCACCCAGATGAGGTGGAAACCCACCCGGGTCGGTCTGCCCAAGTGCTGCAGTATCTCCGGAGCACCACCCTACATGATGCAGAGTCGGCAGGAGCTGCTGGCGGACGGCGCCGTCGTGGGCGCCCAGGTGCGCGTCGTGACCTGCTCGGACGAGGTCTTCGAAGGAAGCGTGTTCACGCTCGACCCCGTGGCCAATTTCCTCATCCTTGGTGCGTAATTATGCGTAAAATGCAGCTGCACTTGGCAGTCCTGTTGGCTGTGAATGAAAGCTCACTCGTTTGTTTGTACAATGCAGAGGAGATCTCAGTCGAGAGCCCGGCCAAGAGCAAGACGCACATCTTTCAGATCGAGTCGCTCAAGAAGATGGAGGTGAGAGAGCCACCGCTGTGGACGGCAGCTGATTGAACCGATCGACTGACTGGCTTGGATACAGGTGCTCAAGAAGGCTCCTGCCGATGCGAACCTGAGTCTGCCGAGCGTGAGCGAAGACGATCTGCTGCGCATGGAACAGCGCAACAAGGGCATTGCTGAGCGTGCTCTGGCTTCCATCGGCAAGGACGTCTCCTCGGAAGCCCAGGCGATCTTTGATGCGCTCAACAAGACGTAAGCCAGGTCTTGGGACTTGTTCATGTCCTCATGCTAACTTATCTTTGTGCCATCAGCATGCCGTGCGAGTGGGAGGGCAAGAACATTCGTGTGATGGGCGAGGTCGTGATCAAGCCGCCGTACCAGCCGCAGAACTGCGTCAGCTCCAACACGCAGGTGCTCACGCGTGTCAAGAAAGTGGTAAGTCCATTGATTCTCCTCCCATACCAGCACTATCGTAAGCATGAGCCTCATAATGTGGATCGTTCGCTCGTATCTGCAGCTCGAAGGGGAGAAGAACAAGCTGAAGAAGGGCAAGAAGTGAAGAGCAGACGGACCAGTGGGCCAGTTGCTTCGAGAGCAAGCATCATAGGGAGAAAACACTAGAGTGATCTCGCGCTTGTGCCAACAGGCTACGGGTAAACGTCGAGAAGGCCAGACAGGGAGATCAAAGAACCAGCAGCCGTCGCTGTCTTCTGGACAAAGTCACTTGACATAAATGGATAAAATGCACGGCGGCAAAGAAAAAAACAGACTCGACACCATGCACGGCCTTTCATCTATTGCTCTGGAGCAGAGGTTAGCTTCTGCTCCTCGCTCGTATGTGGGCGTTCTCCGCCTTCCTCCGCTTGTTCCTTCAGTTCTTCAGTCGCTTTGGTATCCGCAGGGACAGCCTGCGCTTCGTGTCCTTCGGGCAGCTGTTCACTCTCGTCGTCACTGCTGCTATCATTGTCGTAGGCGTAGTCTTCGCCATTTTGCTGCAGACGCGAGTACGCAGCCTGTTGCTGACGACGATACTCTTCCAGCTGCAGTCGACGCGCAGCTTCCGGATCGCGCCATTGCTTGAGCAGACGGTAGCCCACGTAGAGGGCCACGAGCGGCACGAAGAGAGCGACCATGAAGAGTCCGGACGGATCAGTTCCCTGCTCTTCAAACATCCGTTGCAAGCGCTCTTGCCAGGGCTCTGTGGGCTCCTCAACACCAAGTTGACGCGGCACGGAGCCGTCAAAGCACTCAACGCCCTCGACATCGTTCTCAGTACCGACCTGGAAGCCCATCTTGTTGCAGAACTCAGCGCCCGACTCGGCGATGGACGAGAGCGGCGAGCAGATCAGAGCATTTCCGTAGCACGGCGTCAGCGTACCAGCGCCGTTTGCGCTGTAAAACTCCGAGTGACATGCATTGAACCTATGCAAACGTAAGACATAAGCTCTTCCAGCAACTCCACACATCACAGCGTTTGGAGCACATGGCGCACCACTGATCACACAGCTGCGGGCACACAGTTCGCATTTGCCACGTGCCCACGAACGGATGACAAGACGAGCACACCATTTCCTACACCAAGTCTCTCATCAGCCAGAGGATAGCACGCGTTCTCTCATCCATGCAAGTACCTCTGTGATCTTCTGGCACGTGGGACTGAATTTGGCCACCACAGGCTCTCGGATCTTCCTGCATGAGCAAATCGCGCGTGAGCCAAGCCACCCAAATGCCTAAACAACATCCTTACGTACAGACGCAGCGCATGCGCGTGGGAGTCCGAGCAGCATGTGTTCTTCCTGTACTTACTGCAGACCTCCAGTCCCTTGCTCTGTCCATTGTTTAGACCATAAAAACCATCATGAGAGAGGCAATGAGACCAGATCCAAATGAGCTGCTTGCACTTACGCGCTGCATAGGCTGCTCTGCTGGGTCAAATTTGAGCGCGCCCAGCGACCGGCAGGACCCCTCGGTTCTTGTCTCGCGGCCGTTATCTCCGGCGCATTTCGTCTCCAGCAGCAGCAGCGCCATGGCCGCCAGCAGCAGACTCCGCTTGGCAGGCAGCATTATCACTATTGCCCGCAAACAACGTGGCACAGTGTGAAGACAGCTTCTAGTTGATGTGCAATCACACTAATCTAGGATAATGTTAATGTGTCATGTTAAGAACACGATCGGGTCGTTAAGTAATTTGGTGGGTTGAAAAGGCAAAAGTTGCAGTTGCAATCACACTTGGCTTGAGTATTGGGCTGACGGTCATGGACGTGTGGGATACGGCAGCGCAGGGTGGCGGCCCCGAGGGCGAGCACGAGGACTGGGAGTCGGCCGACAGTGGCAAGGACGCGCTCATCGTGCTGATCGATGTGCGCAAGCGCATGTTCGAGCGCCAAGGCGAAGAGGGCGCCTCCTGGTTCCAGGCCGTCGTGAAACTCGTGGTGCGCCTGCTCAAGGCCAAAGTGATCGCAAATGACAACTCGATGGTCAGCGTCGTATTCTTTGGAACGGTGAGTTCTATAGACAACGTGGGGGCGTTCATTTCATATGATGAACCTGGCTGCTGAACTGAGCCGTTACTGTTGCTGTTATGCTCGACACTGCGGTAATGACGTCGGCTGCAGCATAAGCGCAGCGAGAAGCAGACGCTGGACCATGTGTACGAGTTCCAGGACCTGGGCTTCCCTTCAGCCAAGCGCATCAAGGACCTGCAGGTACTTCCAACGCACCTGCAAGCGAGTGGGGCGAGCTAGAGCGTTTACATGAGAATGTCATTTTCACAGGTCTTGGCAGTCGACGATTCCGATGTGCCCAAGACGTTCGAGTCTATGGAGAACTCCGAGCCAATTGCGATTAGCAACGCTCTTTGGCACTGCGCGATTGCCTTTTCCAGTGCAAAGTGCGTGCGAAATGGATTACGCGGCAATGGAGAACCCCATTTTTGATCCGCTTGTGGCTGTTTTTGTAGCTTGAAGAAGAAAGACTCGCAACGCATTTGGATCTTTACGAACGAAGACTCGCCCACTCTACCAGACAGCGATGAACGTGGACGCATGCAGAAGCAAGTTCAGGTATCATATTCTCTTTACCTGCGCTATTACATACTGGACTGATGGCTAACAATGGTTGGTCTTTAGAATCATGCGGAGTTGAAGCGATCGCTCAACCTCTTCTACATCACGCCACCAGGAAAAAGCACGTTTGATCTGTCTCTATTTTACAGTTGTGCTTTTCGCGATTTTTCCAAGGAAGATGCCAACGATGCTGCTGAAGACGAGGACGCTTCAGTGCAGCCTGCGTTTCCAGTCGAATCTGCCGATGATCTTATGGAAGGATCTTTGCGAAAGCGCTTCCGTAAACGCCGCCTGACGACCTTCCCATTGAAAATCACGAACGAAGTCTGTATCGGCGTGGAGTTGTATCCACTCGCAGTTGCCCAGAAGAAGAATTCTCCTGTCGCTTTGGATGCAACAACGAATACACCTCTAAAAACCGAATCCAAGTGGCTCTGTCAGGACACAGGATCATACCTCACACCGGACCAGATCAAAAAGTACTTCTCGTATGGCGGCAAGCGCGTGTATTTTGCGCCCGATGATATCGTGCAAATCAAGCATTATGATGCTCCAGGATTGCAGTTGATTTGCTTCAAACCACTGCAGTCGCTGCCATGGAATGCAAATGTCCGTGGACCCTATTTCGTGTATCCATGCGACGGATACATTGAAGGAAGCTCAACGGCGTTTGCCGCCCTTTTAAACGCTATGGTAAAGAAGCAAAAGTACGCGCTCGCGAGAATTATTGTGAGAAAGACGAGTGAACCACGTTTAGTTGCGCTTTTGCCGCAAGAAGAAGTGAATGATGAGCTGGGTCAAGTGCAGCCATCTGGATTCAATGTGGTGTTCTTACCGTATCTTGACGATATTCGAGACATTGATGTTGCAAACGAGGAAAAAGGTATTGCGCATTTCTACACCAGCCTAACGCGTTTGACTCATGCTTGTTTTTCACCAAGCGACGAATGAACAAGTCGAAGGCGCCAAGCAATTAATTGCCAAGCTCAAGTTGTTGGATGTGCCGAGTTTTGAAAATCCAGGTAAGCTGAATCTGTTATTGTCCCGTGTAAATATTGTGCTGAGCATGATTTCGTATTTCTTCAGAGCTTCAAAAACACTATGCGAGTATTCAGGCACTTGCACTGGGTGAAGAGAATTTGGAATTCGATGAAACGAAGGATACCACGCTCCCGGATGTGGATGGTTTTGCGGCAGAGGATGTAAAGGTATCCAGAACATGTGGATACTTATTCTCTGCACGGCTCTTACCCATTCTTATAATGTGTTGTAACAGGAAGCGATCGACTCATTTAGAGAAGCATGTGGTGGCGATCAAATCGACCAATCCAACTTGAAACGAAAGGTATGACCAATCATTCTCGCATACTATTTGTTTCTCAATACTGACATAACACTACGCTTGGACTAGTCCACTGCTCGCGCTCCAGCAAAGAAAAAAGTGGCTGCTTCCACCCCCAAAAGCAAAGCCGGTGCTGGTGAGGATGACTTCACCAAAGAGCACTGGGCAGAGCTGGTGAAAACAAATGCGATTCAAAAAAAGTCGGTGCCGCTGTTGAAGGCATTTCTTCACCTTCATGGAATTCGCCCAGCGGGGAGAAAAGCCGACCTTATCGAAGCTGTTCAGGAATTTGTTGAGAGCTAACTTGCTCGAAAATGAGCAACCTGGCTGCCAGAAAAGCAAAAGAAACGAAGATGCATTGCTTGCATGTTATTGAAATTTTATCAAATTGATATCGTCTCCCTGCTCTCTCATTTTTCTTTTAAACGTAGGCTACTTCTTCGTGTGCTACGATTGACGGAGGATTATCAGTATTTGTGTCCTCAATCATCCGATCGAATGACCGTGACTCGCTTGAATTCTGACGTCCATTACGTGCCTTGCTTTGATGTCGAGAGTGTTGCCGATTGCGTGGACTTTGATATGGCTGCTGTTGCTGTATATTAAAAATGCGGGAGTTGCTGTAATCATTCCGCCGTCGACTGTTGAGCTCGTGCGGCTCTGTCGCGCTAACGGTGTCAGTTCGTAAATCTTCAACTGCCACGGAGCCCGACAGATCTGGTGTGTGAATTGGTCGGCACTGAACTGTTCGTCGACGTCTTGTTCGGTGTGGAGAACTTTTAATGCTTGGTCGTCTTGGAGGCGTGACGAACCGAGGATCGTGTCGCCACGCAGACGTAGGGCTCCAGTCATCTCGATGATCGTTGGCTGTGTAAAGCGGATACGATCGATCTCTCCACAATCGATCGTCTCTGCCTAGATGCTGCACGTAAACTTGATGTCTAGGGGTGTTCCACGCCGTTGAAGGTGGTGGGGGTGGACCAGAAATCATCTAGAATAGCAAACAGCGGCATGTTTACTACAAGAGCAATATGGCGACGATTTGCTGATAACATACCTCATGACGCAGCTCATTCCGTTGCCTACACGAGACATCCCACCCATTACTTATTGGCTGGACTGGAACAAAGTAACCTTGACGGTCGTACGATCCAGGGTGATACTGCTGCATTAATCGATCACCAAAAGCTGGGGCACACTCTGGACGCCATTCTCGTCGCTCATTTTCTTCATTCCACCATTTTTGTTCTTGGAGTTCATTTCCACAGTGGGCTCTACGGTCCATTTCCGGATAACCCATGGTCTGTGTAATGTTGCGATTCTGCTGATAATATTTCTCTCCACTATTCGGATACACCAGGAGGTACTGCGATCGCAACGGAGACCAGTTGTCATGCGCGTAACGATTGTTTGATGACTGCTGAAGAACGGACTGAAGTGGTGGCAAAGGTGCTGCTTGGAAGAACGCTCCGGTAATGAACGGATGGCGGATTGCATCCTTCGCAGTCCATCGGTCCTCTGGGTTCAACGCCATCACTCCGCTGATGAAATGGATGAAGGCGGCTCGCTGATTCTGCTCGTTATAACGGTCTTGCTCCGAAATGCCGCAACGGAACGGCAGACTTTGGATAATTTCAGGCAGCGTTGAGTGCTTGTACGATTTTTTGGCGCTTCGCACTTCTTTGTTGCACTCGAGAGCAAACTGCTCTGGTGACTTCAACACAAACTACAGCACCAATAGATTTCTAAGTACTAGATAACCAAATGAACGCAGAATCGACTCTTACCTGTTCTTGATTTCCCTGCGGACCCTGCTGCATTCGTACATTGTAGTAGCGAAGAACGTTACGTCCTTGCCTCAGGAGTGACTGCGGAAGAGGCCTACAGATCAAGCTGTGAGGCTTTAACCTCTCAAATCAGCAGCATAGAGCCTCGTACCCTCGCATGTCTTGAATTAATCGCAATTGATCGTGCTCCGAAATACCAGGAAAGAGTGGCAGGCCCAGCAGAATCTCCACGGCGATGCAGCCAAACGACCACATGTCGATCGCTCCAGTGTAAGGCACACCCAAGAGTACTTCGGGCGCTCTGTAGAACCGTGACTGAATGTACGAATGGATCGGATCGCTCTTCATGCAAGCGGATCCAAAATCCACAACCTTCAGCCGTGGGGCTTGCTTGAGATCGCGCAGCTGCGCTTGGTCATCTTGTGGCAGCAAATGGCCATCGGATGTTCTCAATGGGTCCTGTCTGAAGACACTGTAAGCGTCGTCTCCTGAATATTGCATCTCCATGGGCGACGTACTTACCCATTGATGAGAATGTTCTCGGGTTTGAGATCGCAATGAATCACTCCGACGCCTTCCAGCTGTACCATTGCGTGGAGAATCTGGCGAAGACATTCCTGCGTCACGTTCAAGGAGAAGCCGTGGTACTGTCATAACCATTGCATCCGTTTGTCAGTTGGGCGTTGAGAAGCGATCTCTTCGTTCTCAACCAACAGTACCTTGTTCTCCACGATGACTTCGTACAGATTGCGCCCCAGCAGCTCATAGACGATGCAGAAATGGCCCTGGAACTGGAACGAGTCGTCAATGCGCACGATGTGCGGCGCTTGTTCGCTCGTAAACGACCGATTCAGCTGTGGCAAACAAGGAGATGTGAGCCTCTGACTGTCATACCGATGCAGAGCAATGGAGAAATCTCACCATCTGCGTGATCTCGACCTCGGTCGCTGCCTGCTTGCTATAGGAAGGATGGTTGCGGATCACCTTGACAGCCATAATGGCTTGCGTCTCCACGCAACGGCAGCGGAAGACCTGGCCGAATGTGCCCTGGCCCAGCAGCTGCAGCGCAATGTACCTCCGTGGCTCTCTCCTGCTGTGGCGGTGGCGTCCTTGTTGGCTCGGCGTGTCGTGCGCCAGCACATCATGCATGCGCACGATGAGGTTGTAGTCGTCGTTGTCGCGTCCTTCGTTGCATGTCGGTTGCACCTTCTTGGTCAGGAAGCGGCGGTCTACCATGTCGTCCTCCGGGAGCCTGGCGCTCTGCGGGGGCCACTCCATTGCTCGGTGATGGGAGACGGCGGTCCGTCCTGCCCTGTCCGGCCCAATTCACATCGATCGTAACGGATCATGGACGTCTGTTCATGCTCCCTCGTCCCACATCAGGATCAGCCTGCGAAGCATACAACCCACATCTACTGTGATAATCCTATAAAGTACGTTTTCAAAGATTAAACTGGTTTTTACATCTCTCTAGAATAGGTAATTGGGTGGAAATCATAATAAAGAACCCCATCTTCCACAACCCATCGAAACGAAGGAAGATTGAAAGTGGGTGATTGGGTGATTTCCCCAGAGTGCGCGCGTTCACTTCCAAGATGAACTTCCTCAAGACGCTCGGGGGCTTCGTGGGCCCCAGCGCCACGGGCGGCCTGCCGTACTCGCTGGACGCGGCTCCAGCCCCCACGGCCGATGGATCAGCTGCGCCCTCCGCCTCGGCGCACGTGATCCCCGTGGTATTCGACTCGCTGCCGGACTTCACGCTGCACTCGGGCCGCAGCAAGGCCGACCCGACGCTCGCGGTCTCTGTCTTCAAGTCCAAGCAGCCGGCCGCGCAGCTCACACAGAATGCGCTACGACGTCTCAAGACGCTGCGCCACCCGAACGTGCTGGCCTTCATGGACGGCGTGGAGGTGCCCAACAACGGGCCTGTGATCATCGTGACCGAGTACGTGCGGCCACTGGCACACTACTTGCAGGAGCTGCGCGAGACCACGGGCGGCTCAGAGAGCGCCGAATTCCAGAGCAGCGTGGCATGGGGCCTGCGCAGTGTGCTGCTGGCGCTGCAGTTCCTTAACGTGGACTGCAAGATGCTGCACGGAAGACTGACTCCGCAAAGTATCTTTGTGACCAAGGGTGGCGACTGGAAACTCGGCGGACTGGAGCTTACAGCCGAGCTCACGAGTGACGGGCCGTCGTACATCTTCACGTCCTTTGAGCAGTCCTTTGATGCCAACTACAAGTCTCCAGGTACCTAGTGGATCCTGGCTTTTGTATCCTATCGCCTTTGATTCCCATGATTCTCATTCTCTGTCTGTTTAGAATGTCAGCGTCGCGAGTGGAAGGACATTGGATCGTCGCCACCGTACGCCGTGGACATGTGGGCCTTCGCTTGCGTGCTGTACTACGTCTTCAATGACAGCCAGATCCGTTCGGGTGACCTGCAGTCGGCCTCCAACATCCCTCCCGCCCTGCGCACGCAGTACCGCAAAGCGATCGATGCGCATCCGACCCGACGTCCAAGTCCGCAGAAAGTCCTTGGCTCGAGCTATTTCGACACGCCGTTCATCAAGCGCATGGATTTCCTCGAGAATCTAGCGATCAAGACGCCAGAGGAGAAAGTGGAGTTCTACAAGGACCTGTGTGCCAACCTGGATTCGTTGCCCCCCTGCTTTGGCGTGCACAAGGTGCTTCCGGCACTTAAAGCGGTTGTGGAGTTTGGTGCTGCTACAGGCGCGAAGGGTGGTCCAGTGAAGCTTGATCCTTCGGCTAGCCACATGCTGCCTGCCATGGTTCAGATCGGAAGCTCGCTCTCTAATGAAGAGTTCAAGGACCAGGTGCTGCCAATCATTGTCAAACTGTTTAGCTGCAATGACCGCGCTGTGCGTGTGCAGTTGCTTCAAATGATGGAGAAGTTTGCAGTTCACTTCGACGCCAAATTGGTGAATAGTTCAGTCATATTTGACAACATATGCAGTGGGTTTACGGATGCCGCTCCCGTGCTGCGTGAGCTGACAGTCAAATCCATGCTGCACATTGCGGACAAACTGTCTGATAGCAATCTGAACACGCGCGTCATGAAATATTTTGCCAAGCTTCAGGTTGGTGAATTTCTTTGACGTATTTTGCTTCTTATTCATATACTCACGCATGCGAAACACTGATTTGTAGACTGATCCGGAACCTGCGATTCGAACCAACACGACGATCTGTTTAGGAAAAATTGCATCAAAACTAAACGATGCCACGCGACCTAAAGTACTGTTTCCGGCTTTCTCGAGAGCTCTGCGTGATCCTTTTCCGCATGCACGACTAGCAGGACTCCGTTCAATGACTGCATGTCAGGTTGGTCACAAGAAGAAAACAGCATTATTCGTGTGGGTTTGGCTAAGCTGGTTTTGTGTGCCCCACTCTAGGAATTCTTTTCCATTCAAGGCGTCGCTGGAAACATTATTCCAGCCATTTCACCGCTGTTGATTGATGTATCGATCTCCGTGCGTGAGCAAGCATCGCTGTCTATGAACATGTTCATGCAAAAGGTTGTGGAAGAGGCCGCTCAAATGAAAATTCGTGAGGAGCAGCAGGCAAGAGATCAACAATTGAAGCAAGAAATGGGTGGAAACGATCACGTGGGTGATATTGCTCCGCATTCAAATACCCCCGCACCTACAAGCACCGGTAGCACTAGTGCTGGATACGGTATCACTGCGTGGGCCTCTTCAGTTGTGGCATCCAACGTAAGCAAAATTGTTGGATCAGGTAATGCTGCACCGTCTCCACCGACATCTACAACTTCGGTCTCCTCATCGACCCACTCGAACCAAGGATATGGACAAAATTCATCTTCGTATGGGCAAAGCACGTCTTCATATGGGCAGAAAGCTTCGTCATACGGACAAAGTGCGTCATCGTATTCGAACAGCTTCGGAAAGAGCACGAGCAGCCAGAGTCTCTCAAATACGTTTGCGTCAAATGACCTCGCGATGGACGATGAAGATGCGTGGGGTGATGACGACGATCTGGATTTTGGCGGAAACTCCAAGCCGACATCATATCAGGCTACGACAGCTCCTAGCGGTCTATCAACCGCTCGACCTGCTGCTTCGTCGTTTAGCAGTTCTTCTATGAAGCTCAGCGTGTCCCGCGATACGAACCCAAAACCTGCTGCAACGAATACTAGCGCTCTCTTCTCCGTCCCAAGCAACACTGTTGATACGTCCGACAACTGGGGAAACGATAACTGGGGTGCTGACGATGATTTGGATATCCCTCTGCCAAAGATATCTAGCAGCATGAGCCTGGGAAGCAATAGCAGCTCAAGATCCAACAGCGCCACCACGTCAAGAACAAACAGCTTTTCCACTACAAGCAGCGCTGCCACAACATCTTCGTCGTTTTCTACCGCGACACCGGCGCCTGCACCGCGCAAGTCACTCGCTGAACGACGTGCAGAGGCGAAGGCCAAGCGAGAGAGGCGCGGCGGGCCCTTGAAACTGGAAACGACGGCTGTGAAGAAGGGCGATGAATGGGATGACTGGGGTTTTTAGAAGGTCATCCACTCATTTTACATATAGATTTGCGACACGAATGAGTGGATTTTGTGAGCATGAAATATGCGGAATTTGTCTACTCTGTGGTGTATTCTCATTTTCTACTACGTGTCTGGCTAAAAGAACTTACTGGCATGTTTTCTTGAGCACAATCTCACTAGGATATGAATGATGTAGGTATGGATTCCTCAAGCAGCGGCAGCAGCAGCCGATCAAAGCTTATTCGGCTGCCTTGGTGTCTTTCTTGACGATTCTGAACAGGTAGATGTTGAGGTACTCGCAAATGTCACGCACGACGTGCACCACGTAATGCAGGTACACGCAGTTGATGAACAGCACGTAGAGCACGGACGCAAGCATGGGGCGCATGAGCGGACCAGCCAGCAGACCGAGGCGCGGCGCGTACGCGTTGAAGATGACCATGCCGAACGGGATGATCACGCGCAGCTGGGGCGAGAACGGGATCTTGCACATGTGGCTCACAATCATGCGGGTCTACACCAAGCAAAGCCACGTCAGCATACACAAGAGACACGCAGCAGTCTGCTTGGGTTCCTTCTCCAAGCAGCACGCACCGAAAAGAGCACGTAGCCGATGCCAATGGCGAAGAGGAAGACCACCGGGTACGCCGCGTAGTCCTCGGCATCGGGGCCACCGATCCAGAGCGAGCCCAGCGCCAAGAGGATGGCGATGGGGATCAACTGCGACACTGCGAGCGGCTTGGAGACGTGCTTGTTGCCGAGCTCCGACTTGGGAATCGCATCCGGCTTAGCCGTGAGCACGTTCGTGATGTTGCTGTACGCCAAGATGACGTTGCTGCCCACAAGCGCCACCAGCAGAAGGTGCGTGAGCGTGACGCCAGCCAGACCAGGGATCTGCGAGGTCCAGATGGCAGGGCCCAGCATCGCCGTCACCAGCTGCGCCGCCACGACCGTGAGCTGGCCTTCGGTCACGCCGTAGAGCCCGTTGCCGCAGCTCATGACGCCCGTGTGGTACTCCTCCCACTGTGCCAGGTAGAACGTGATGGACACGCTCGAGAGCGCCACGTACGCCAGCCAGCCAGGGCCAACTTGGCACACAGCGGCCGTGTTGATCACCGTTAGGATCGTCGACAGCGCGTCGCAGCCTAACAGCAAAGAGATGAATCTTCCGTGGATGGCTACAAGGCGTTAGAGTGAGCGAATGACGCGTACCGTGGTCAAAGAGCTGGCCAAGAGGCGAGGAAGCGCCCGTGCGACGCGCCTGCTTGCCGTCCAGCGCGTCCATGGTCTGGTAGAAGAAGAGACCGAAGGCCGAGAGCAGGTAGACCCACACAGGCGAGGCCTCCGATAGATGCGGCGCGAAGAAAACCTGCACGGCCGTAGTGAACATAATGGCGCCCGTGCCGATCATGGTCACGAGGTTGGGCGCCATCCACATGGGCAGCAGCTCCACGGCCGCGACCCAGAAGTGGTTCAGCTGGTTGTCCAGGAACGTGTACGAGCCGCTACATGGGAAGAGAAGGGCAGCACGTCAGCGTCCGTTGTGAAGCACGGAGCAGCAGCCAACGAGTACAGATGCCTCTTCGCTATGGCATCTGCCACTGCAAGCGCTAGAGGCAGATACGTACGCCTTGTACTTGTAGGCGGCGATGCCCTCGAGCGCCTTCTTGTCCAGCATTGTGGTCCGTCCAAAGTCTCGCTTCCCCGACTGCTGGATGTTGAAATTGGCGGGATGTCCTAATTTAGGGCGAGAGAAGCATCGGAGGAATTTGACCGTTCATTCGTAAATTTAGGACAAAGCGCAGCTGCACCGAGAGAACAACGACTTGATCAGATCTATGGAGAGGACGCCTCGGGCTTTTCTTCCTCATGCGGCTGCACGAGAACACGGCGGATGCCTTCGCCCAGCTCCACGAGCCCCTGGTTGCTCTGGGCCGACACCAGATAGCACTTCAGCTCCAGTCTGTTAATGTAGGACACACGTGAGCATGGCGTCACATATCGCAGATGCCAATCAAAACGCACCGTTCTTGGATCATGGCGATCTCGGGAACTTGCTGGTCCACTTTGGAGATGATGTCGATCCAGTCGTGGTCCGCTCGCACAGACGCCACGCGCTCGCGCAGCTCGTCACGCAGCATCAGTTGGTCGTCGATGGAGGTGCCGGAGAGTCCCGATGGGTCAAAGACGAACCCAATGGCCTAGAAACGGACACGCGTGAGCTCTTGAGGATGTCCAGTCAAGGCGTAGAGGTCAATTGAGGCCCACCGCTTTGGTCTTTTCCACGATGGCCAGCGTGAGTTTCTCGATGGCGTTGCGCTTGTCGTCTGGGCGATAGATCAAACCAGGCGTATCTGCAATCTAGATCCAGCAGCACAACGTGAGTCCATTACAATCGCAGACACAAGGAAGAGCCGATTGGTGACCTGGTAGGTGATGCCGTCCACGTAGATGTGGCCCATGGTGATGCCTCGTGTCGTGAACGGATAGTTGGCAACCTGTGATCATAGAGCTTTCAGAGCATACCTCTTCTCCTCATGGAAGCAGAGTTCTTACCTCTGGAGAAGCCGTCGAGAGCGCGTGGACGAGAGAAGACTTGCCTGAAGACAGCCATTTTGTGACTATCAGCTGCATTGATCATCTCAAACCCCATAGACTGGAACTTACCAACGTTCGGTGCGCCAACGAATGCGAACATGGGCTTTTCCAAGTCCACGGACGGCAGGCCACGCAGCACCTTCAGGCAAAGCATGCGCTTTCACTCAGCACTCCATTGAACGTCAAGCAGTCAGTAGCGCCTACTATACCTTTGCCATGTCGGCCACTTGGCGCAGGACCGGAGCGCTTTCATCCACTGTCTCTCTCAGCTCCTGCTCAGATCAGAGTCAGTCATGTTGCAGCATTCAGACAGTGGCCAAGCTGAAGAGCTACGCACCTCGATGCAGCGCAATCCGCAGTCGATCGCCTCCTGCTTTGTGCGCATCTCCTGGCACTCGAGCTCGTGCTTCTTGCCCACGTTGTGCAGTGTCGCGTAGACCTTGCGCAGCAGCTGCAGGTTGGCCTCGTACGTGCCTGAGCCCAGCGTGAGCACCACCACCTCCTGTTCTTTCGCGCAACATGCACTGCAGTCAGCATTGCTTGGCATTCACTCTTACACCTCATAAGCAAACTCACGCGTTCGAACGGATGCATCTGCTTGAGCGCCGGACACTCGAGCGACACCTTGCGCGTAATGGCCGAGAGCCTGGTCAGCTGCAGGTTGATGAGGCGGGACGTCTGGTTCTTGGCGCGGCGGATCGGATCCACGATGCGGTTGCTCTCGCGCACCGTCGAGCGCCAGAACTTCATCTCCTGGATCTCGGAAGCCGTGCGCACGTACGGCAATCTAAACAGCAGCATGCGAACCCCATTGATGCCTCATAGCGACCAGCCACGTCAATGCAGCACGCACCTCTGCAGAGCCCCATGGGCCACAGTCCTGTGCGCCATGGCTTTTGCGAGCTGCCCGAGTATGTATTTTCGAAGGTTATTTTACTTCCGGATAAGGGTTCAAATATGCATTTACGCAGTTTCCTGCGACGTGTGACAGGAATGTTAGAATCGTTTGTAAAAAATCTCACGTTGAGTTCTTAGCAATTCCAAATACAAAATGGAGGCTAACGTTAACCCTCTACCGCCGCATGTCGTTCACGTAGCGAATACTTAAGGTGATCGTGGCCTGAGAGCCGCTGTCAAAGAGCTCAATGGTTCTCGGCTCTGGCGGGAATGACTCTTCCTGGCCAAGCGAACTGGCGCTGAGCATCTCGACATCCTTGTCGTAGTCATCCTGGAGATCCATAGCGATGTCGGCGTCGTCTGCGAGCACGCTCGCTGAAGACTGTCGGATCTTTTGGCGCCAGCTTTCGTCCCGAACCTCGACCACGCGTGCACTCAGAGACGCCAGCTCCTGCATGATGCTACCTGGGAAGCGCTTGCGCTTTTTCAAACGCAGCTTGGCTTGAGAATCCGCAAGAATCCGAGACGGAACGCTGTGGAATTCACGATAAATCTCCTCAACCGAGAAACGCAGAGAGCCCAGACGCTTCTTGGGGAGCGGCTTCCGCTTTTGATAGACATTGATTTCCATGAACGTATCCAAGGACGTGATGCCAACCAACCAAGACTGATCGAACTTGGGAGCGGATGTGTGACGAACCGTGGAAGTCTTGTAGTGGCCAATTTCCTTCGGAGGTCCTTCAATCTCATGATTAAACACGCGAACTTCCACCTTGGTACTCATATTCTCCGGCAGGCCCTCAACAGACAGCACGTGGATTTCAATCTCCGTTATTAAGTTGGAGTCCGACAACATCTTCAAAGGATTCATCGACAAGTCGCGGGCAGGTCGTCGGGTACCGGAGTAGGTCTTCACATCAAGCAAATGCGTAGTGTTGTTGACAGACTGACTCATTTTCTCAACCACTCCAAGAGTACCCACCACAGGCGATGCGACGAGTTGCATCGTACCACGTCCAATACCCTTGGCGAATCCCTTGACACCACCTGACCTCGCACCACGAACTGGCTCCTTGACGAACCCCTTCACACCGTAGGCAATACTCTTCGAAAATACAAGACCACTTTGCAGCAGACCTTCTGGCACGTGACGCGGTTGCTCTTCATTCTCTTGGCTCTTGAAGTCAGTCGCTTTTTTAACGACATCACCAAGACCGTTCGACACCTTACTCACTGCCTTCAAAGGCGCACCCACAACCGTTTGCATCAACGTTAACGCGCTTTCACCCTTGCGCAGACTTTTTCCCTTGAAGTCGCGCTTCAGTTGACGAGCAGCAAGCGCGAAACCATCGACAATATCGGTCGCGAGTCCAACAGGATCGCCCAACAGTTCAACACTACCGACGACCTTGTACCATTGCCAGACAACAGCAGTCACAATCTCCATGACGACATCCCACACAAGATCATATTCGTTGATATAACGATTCTTGAACAGGATTTGATCAAAATGGAACTCAGGAGTGACATGAGCAATACCACCGACAATACTTCCCATGGTACTGCCGAGCAGATACGAAATGCCTTCACCTTCTTCTTCTTGCACAGAATCGAAGACAAGATGGAAGTCATAGTCGCTCATTCGCCATCGCTTGAAGTACATCAGCAGCCCTGCCGGTGATTGAGGGTCAGGAATTCTGATATCCAAGGTCAACATTTCGTTTTTGTAGTTGATGCCTTGTTGAAGGATGGTCTCCTCATCACTGCCAGGAATAAATTGGAAAAGCACATTGCTCAAGACAAAGATATATTCCAGACACACGTTGACCTCCATCGACTGGAGCTCCAGGTTGAAATCGTTGATAACAGTCAATCCGTCTTGCGGCGCAGACTCCACTGTAAGTTTCATAAATGGTCGTTCTCCGTCCTCTGGAAGCCAACCTTCACGCTTGTCACTGTTGAACCCACTATCAATTGGAGCCATGAAAACAGGATAAGCAGAATGCGGGGTCATATCATCCAACTGTACGTGATGGACTATGTACTCCATCTTTCTTGATCCAGCGCTTGATTCAATTCGAATATTTTCCATCGTGATGTTCAAGATTTCACGCGGGCGTCCATCAACAATAGTGATACCGACGCCATGCATTGAAACATCAATATGCGTGTTGCTGAGCCAATCATTCAAGAATGCTTGCTGTCTGACGTCAAAGTAACACTTAGTGTCACCAATTGCAAGCACACGAGTCACGCCATCAAGATACACTTCTGCATGCACATCGTTCGGCGACACTTTTTCTACAACTCCAATGGTCAAGAAATCGACTTGCGTCGGAATCTTCCAGCCCACCGGCATCACCTTGATTTTCAGAGACTCAGCAAGAGGATCGTCCCAAACGTACGAATGGCTTTCGAGTGGCTGTAGCACAAGTGGCTCTGCCGTTTTAACGCCATCCTGGACATACCGGATTGCATGACGAGTAGAACGATTTTCAATACGGAAACGTGGTGCCTCTGAAACATCATTGATCGACACATAGTGTGTTTCTTCAGTGGTTTGAGCCGAGATACTGCAAATTGGGCCATCGCCCAGGGGCCCACGGGTCCAGATATTGAAATCGCCTGATTTCAAACTCTCAAACACCTTCTTTGCAGCCGGAGACGTATTTTCACCACCCACTGAGACTGGCACGGTTGGACTCCACTCACCCATTTCCTTGAAGGTTTCATCACGCAGCACATCACGGAATCGGAATCCTGTCAAAACCTTTTCACGACCAACGAAGCGGTACACCGCAACCGATTCGTCTTCTTTGAGAACGCAATTCGCCTTGTCGACTTCAAATTGCTTCTTGCTACGACCTTGTTTATCAAGCAATATCGGGGTAATTTGAAGGGGGCGAGGAATGTGACTTGTCACAACAAATCTAGGCGAGATAGTGAAAATTTTTGATCGAGCAAAAGGCTCTGGAGCGGCACGAGTTTCATACGATAGCACAAACGAAAAATCGCCACTTGGTCGCAGCTCACCTCGATAGCCTACACTGGCCATATCCTTCGGCTCCGACCAGTCCATTTTTTCAAAGTTGGGCAAAAATTTCTTCATCTTCACAAAAGATTCACCTTCGTATGCGCGAGCAGTTTCCTGGAATGGCTTCACACTGACAAGAGCTTTCACTGAAGGGGCGTTTACCATTTGAGGAATATCCTTAGCACCATGGAAGTATGAGCGGTGCTGCTCAATTGTGCACACGGTTCCCTTTGCTAACTTTACTCTCAAATCCAGACCACTGCGGTTATGAATCCAGTATGGAGAAAAGAAATGCATTGAGCGCACTCCGTTAGCTGGCCAATCTTGTTGGAACATGATACTCGGCCCTTCGTCAAAGCGAAGATCAAATTGGTCTCCATCGAATTTTTTTCGCTCATCTTGTAGCTTAACTTCAAATGGAGCACTCCATGTACCCGAACGGTTAGATTCACTTGCGCACAGTCGTACCTTCATGAGTGCCGGGCTCGTTAAGTCCAAGCCGAAGATTTGGATATTTTTTCCGCTTTCAACAAACATTCGGCGCGAATTCACCTCGCTAACATACTCGAAGTAATCGATTTGGTTTACAGGTCGCGCGATTCGTGACGCTCTCATTGATACACGGCTGCTAGAAATGCGGAAGTTCAGCGAGTCGTCCAGCAAATCATCACCGCAGTCACGTTTCTGAACAATCGCGTATTCAAGGCCACAAGGAAGCACGTTATGCAGCACTAATTGAGGCTGAATTACGATAAACCACGTTCCCAAATCAGAATTGTTCGCAGAAATCTTCTCGATGACAACGGTTGGCTGGTCATCAATGTAGTTCAGCGAAGGGTATCGGATTATTTTTCCGGCAGGCACGTATACTTGGGGATCTGGTAGAGCGACGTTCTTGCCCATTTTTTCAGATACCATCTTGGTGGCTGAAATTGAAACACTCGCTTCGTCACGCTGCGATTTTTGGGCTTCACGCTGCTCGAAGCGGGTCAAGCGCTTGTACAACCGCTGCTCGTGCACTGATAATGGCAAACGATTGCTCCATTCTGTCTCCCCAACTTGGCGAATAGCAAACTCACCGGCATGCACCAAATCAAGCGGAATACTGAGCGCTCCATTTGCTGGTAGCTCGAAGAATCGTTCATCTCCACCGCGCTGTTCTGGGTTCTGAATCGAAATCTGTCCATCTTCAGTGTACAAAATGCATTCCGTTTTTTTGGTCGTGCCATTTCGAATGCTTTCAGCACCTGAAACCTTGACTTGCAGTCCAAGTAATCCATCGACACTGATATCAATCGCCACAAGAACAGGTAAGTAGCCGCGCATGCATTCTTTGTAATAATCATCTACCCATTCGTAATGAGGATCTTGATCAATGACACGACGCAAGCAAGCATATGCTTTTTGCATTTCGCGACGGTTTGGTTTCACCACCGCGTTCAATAGTGCCACACCTTGCTTGTACAAAGCTTCGATTGATCGTTCTGAATCAACATCTTCAAAGTATGGAGTCAATTCATAAATCTGGGTCTGACCAATGAAAGAGATAGGGATATCATGAAGTGGCTGATACCCATCAATCTCGATCGAAATGTATCGATCAATTGTTTCCCGAGATTTTGAAATTGCAATCTTAAACTCCTCCCACGAAACAAGACCAGATCCATCAGTGTCAGCAAGAGCAATGAAATCTTCAACGGCGCGATCCATTTCTTTTTCGTCGGTCAAAATGCTGTCACTTCGGCGCAACCGTCCAGCACTACTGCGACTGCCACGTTGGCGCTCTTCCTCCTCGTAAACCTCTCGCAAGACAGCCCGAACTTCAGCGGTATCCAGTTCACCACTTCCATCTGCATCGGCGTTTCTAAAGGCTTGACGTAGCTGCTTTTCTTTGAGACTTTGCTCTTCGTAGTCCTTCAGCTCGTCGTCAACGTTCAAAAGCACGCAAGGATGCGCGTCGCTAGGAGGCACAACGACGACAGCAGACACCGTTTCAGCCCGGTATTTATCTTTCGTTTGCTTCTTCGCGACCACATAGTACTTAAAATTCACACCACTCTCATTCAGCATCCAAAAGAGACCATCTTCTTCCTTGATGTGCGGACGCTCTCGCTCCGCGAGACGTTCGACCTTGGAGAATGTTGCAACATTTGTATTTACAACCTCCATAAAGGCAGAAGTAAGATTCAGCTGGAAGTATCGCTCTGACGAATAAATAACATCCAACTGAGACTCTGGTTCCTTCTTAATGTCCAACACTCCCTGGTAAAACTCCATAAAGGGCTCGATTTGTCTGGCCTTCGTGTTGTAATACTTGCCGTAAACGTCAAAACTGAGTTTGCTCACTCCATAATTGTTCTTTGCGCGTTTTCGAGCATGGATATCAAATGCAGCATCCGCCTGCTCTCCTTCCCACACAGAGAAATTTCCATAAATTGCAAGGTCTTCCAGTGAGATTTCCAGCGCTGGGAGTCCCATAGGCAGCATTTCATCAACAAGACGAAGGTAAAATCCACCAAAAGACGTCGAAATTACGGTATGAATAAACATTCTCAGTTCAGGTGCTGCTTGCGGGTGTGAGACCACCTGATCATTAGAGCCGTTAGTCAAACTTGATAATAGTTGATCAATCATATTTCCGCGACTTCCCATCCCCATTTCCTTGGCCAATAGCCACGCACTGTGCTCGCCTGGCTTGACAAGAGACGGATTAATAAGTCGATTCCAAGCCTCTTGCGCGTAATCGAAGTTCTTAAACGTTCGAACCATCTTCTTCTGAATAGCCATTGGTGGGATTCCCTTCAGCGATGTTCTAGTTGCACCAATTTGATCTTCATAGCGCGTCCAAAACTCTGCGAGGGCTGTAGCATTTGACAATGAAGTTGCATTACTTCCTGTCATGTACGGGACCTGACTTCGCTCCATTGAAGGGTCCACGTATTCTTGTCCTGTAATGCCAACAACGTGTTGATGAAGTCGAGGGTAAACCACCTTTTCACGACTCAAGGCACTCTCAAATTCTTCAAATGAAATATCTCCACTTCCATCACTGTCCACGATCGAAATAAATTCGCGCACGGTGGCATTGAACTCATCTTTTGTCAAGTCATCGCAGTTCACAACACTTTGCAAGAGGCCTTCGATTTCCGAAACATCCAGCGAGCCTCCACCATCAATGTCACGCATTCTGAATTCAGCCTTTAAGCTCTCCAAATGACGGCGTTCTTCAAGTTCGCGTTTAGCCACAGCGAGACGCAACTCTTGTTCTTCACGATCTTTCACAACTTGTGCATCTTCTTTCATAGATTCGGTAAGTCCTGCCAAAATACTGTAGAATACACCAAGATCATTCGGAGCAAGATTCATTCCGAAATCAGACATTTTCATCACGAGCTTTCGTCGTGCGCCGGGCTTGAGACGTAACTGACGCGAATTGCGTGAAGATGGTACCTCTTCTGCTTTTTTCACTTCAGCCTCAGCAAGTTCAGCAGCTTTTTTCTTCAATGTGTTCGACCGAGCAAGCGCCCACAAATTGGACGCAGATTTGGTGGACACTGGTTCCTTTGCTTCCGCATGGCTGTTAGATCGGGCACCGCTACTCGTGATAGGATCACCCACCGTCAAGCGGTATCCCAATTCAAGATCAACACCATCGCCTTCCAACTCCAAGATCGTCCGCAAACCTGACATCTCAAGGTCAATACCGTCATTTCGCATGATAATTGTGCACGGTTGTAAAGCCACATCCACCAGCTCAAGTTCAATAGCTTCATGACGAGAGGAGCTGATAACTTGAATCTTCATATCTGACGTAAATGCTAGCACGTGCGATTTCGGTGATGCAGAATCGCCAAGCAGGCAAAATTCACATTCTTTCATAGTCACCTTGGCGCACAAAGACATTCCATAGAGCATAAGGGGGGAGTACTCTTGCGGTAGATCTTCCACGAACAATGGTTTTGATGCTTCCCGCTGTTCAGGAGACACTGGAATGCTTACGGACGAGCAATCAAGGAAGCGCATTTGAGTTTGCTCATCTTCGTAAAGCGCAGGAATGAAGGCGTGCATCGTGAACAAAAGAGGGTCGAAAATAAGCAGAAGCGTAGTCGATGACATGTTCAATGAGACGTCCATGTGTCCGTTGCCCAATTGGAAAATGTGCATTGACATCATTCTGTCACTGCGTGGATCCCTGTCCATAAGCCGGTGGAAAACGTTCGTCGGCACGTTTCTCTCATCCAATAGACCAAATCGTGCAATATCGAGATCGACAACCATGGCCTTTTCACCATCGGCGACCTTCGTAAGTGCATACACAAACTTGAACTCGAAGTCATTCATAAAGTACGTCATGATCTGAGCTTCCGAGTCTTCGCGAAGTTGAAATTCCATTTGCGTCATGGAATAAGTAAATCGGAACTCGTGGAAAGACGGAGGTAACGTAGGGATGTCGCTTTCGTACTTGTCCAGTCCATTCGCCAGAAATCGGCGGAGGTCGCCCTTGCGACGGTCCTCGACACTGGTAAACGGAAGAGGCGTGTTGCAAGACGGGATATCCCAGCCAAGCGCAAGTGATCGCAAGTAAAGCAGATGGCCCGCGAGCGCATTTGTCTGCAAATCCGAGATGTGCTTACAGCGGTCTGCGATTTCTTCTTTCATCTTGTACTTCGCATACAGGCGCTTAAACAGACTGGTTTCATTGTCAAACGCCCACTGCTTTCTGTAAAGCGTAATGTAGTCGTCCTTTTCGCTGGCCGTCATATCTGTGCACGACAATTCGTCCTCAATCATCGCACGGTTTTGCCAATCGTAGTAACTCGAAATTGGACGCAGCAAGCTCATGAGCAGCTGCAGTTGAGCCGGACGAAGCTGGAAAACAATCTTCTCTTTCTTCACAAGTGCGATTTCAATCTCCAAAGCACGAGGTCCAGGATTCTGCATCATGACAACATCTTGCACAATAAGCGGCATCAAGACGCTGATGTCCATGGTCACCGGTGCGATCATGTAGCACGCGTCAGTTTGATCTGGCGTTGCGTTAACAAACATCTCATAGTCGATCAGCTGCATGACACGCTTGCGTCGTCCTTCAAACGCCACTCTTCGACCCATAGCAAACTTCTCAAACGTGATGCCGATGCCGCCTCCGGAGAATTCATCGCGAATCGTGAGCGCGAAAGATTGCATTTCCATGGCGAATCCATCAATCAACTTGTCAAGCGCCGCATACAAGACGTTCAGCTTGCTCGGAGCAGCAGCCGCCGTAGCTGCATTGGGACCCTTACGAGCAGCAACACGCGCCTTCTCAGCAGCTTGGATAGCGATGCGCACGGCGACCAGGTCCTTGAGCTTCTGGACGATCGTGGTGGTCCAGGCATCCACTCGTGCGATACGAGCCGCAGCCGCAGCTTTGACCGACTCTTGGTATCGCTCCTTGTTCTCATCCAGCGTAAACATCCATTTCTCAGCCACATTCACGCTCGTGGCGAGTTGCAAGCCCGCGATCTGGAGAAACGGCGCGGGCGTGATCATGCGTTCGCGTCGCCAGGCTCGCAGCAGCATCTCGATCAGCGGCAGCTCCAGACGCAGACGCTGGAGCACGACCTTATCCAGGTCAAGCGGAAGACCCGCGAGCGGCTCCAGCGCCGGGATAACGCTCTTGTCCAGCTCGAGATCGCAGATCTCGAAGACGCCGCGTCGCAATGACCATTCAATGCGCACATTCGGGCCCAGTATGGACCCAGCGAACTTGCGCAGCAGCAGCGTGAGCAGCACATCGCCGAAGCAGACCAGCACGGCCGTGCCGGTCAGCGCCAACAGCAGCAGCGGTAGACTCCAGCCCGTGAGCACCATGCCAAGAGGTCGGAGGCGCTTGCGCTCGGCGGGGAGGCGTTCTGTTGTGACGTGCGCGTACTAGATGCGGCAGTTTGAGAGTGCGCGCGTGTGGTGTGGGCCACATGAAACCCTAACCGGCCTTCGTAAAATCTCGGATCTGATTGGCTGGAATTGCTCTTTAGAACGTTTCGTGTCGCAGCCGGATCTGCACTGTACCCGAGACCTGAACTTAAATGTACAGTCCGCCCTTCGATGCGCGATAATGAAAATACCAGATGGCAAGTTTCAAAGTGGATCCAGCAACGCAGAATCCACCAAGAGCGATGTTATACTTGTTGTTTGTATGGGATGATAGATGATGACTTTTGGTGTGCTGGATGTTTATCACGTTGGATAGAGACATGATACGTGGCATTGAAAAATTTCAATTTATAAAAAAATCATAAATCCATGGCATAGAGAGATAAAGAACAACGAGATTTTTCTTTCCATAAATGAGCAAATTTTTGGCCAGCGTATCCAAGTGCAGTACAACCTGAGCAGATAGGGGATCCCTTTTGCCCATTGACGAGGCTGTCTCGCCGGGATCATATCTGGAGACAGGGAGCAAGGTACTCGCATGGCTAGTCCAGTTGAAGCACGTTTGTGTAGGCGGAAGATGATCCGGTCGTGGCCGCTGCTGATTCCGGCACAATGCGCGACGCATTCTGGGAAAGCGCGGCCAAGATCTCGTCCCGCGTGAGCGCGCGAACCGACGTCCCCGTCTCGCAATTGATTGTGGCCGTCTCGCTGTCGTCCACGTCGTCGTCTTGGTCGTCGTCGTGCTGCGCGGGAAGAGCAAATGGGGTGGAATATGCACATAGACAGGTGCGTCAGACGATGGGCAGAGGAGAGCGAGAGTGACGCATGAACGTACCGAGTGCATGGACGGCAGGTGCAGCGGCCGATGCAGAAACGGTGCCTGGTAGGCCCGCTGCTGCAGTTGGGACCAGGTCTCGCGAGTCTCTGCGGGAGATGCTATGCTGTGCAGCGCAGAAGCAGCAGCAGCAGTTGCCATTGATGGACCTGACGGTTGCTGTTGCGTTTCTCCTGACGCGTCGCATTGCGGCTGCGCTGCTGAACATACCAGCTCTGCTTCAAGCGCTTTAGCAGGTTCATCAGGCGTGTACGTGATCGGTGTGGAAGGCGGCAGAGGCGTCGTATTTGCTTCATCATGATTGACTGGTGCTTTGCTTTGAGCTAGGAAGACTGGTGCTGGCGGAGGAGCAACAGCGCTGCTGTTCGTTGTCGCCGACGCATTGGAGACTGTCGAGTCTGAACGCTCATCCGTTAGGGGCAGTTGGATCTCTGCTGCTTCTTCCATGGTCGTCTCTTCGTTTTTTTCTTGCTGTTGCTGAAGTGAAGAGCTCACTTCAAGCAAAGGCGACGGATCCACCGCCACTGCTGCGTTTGTCGACGCTTTCGCCTCCTCCGAGGCCCAAAAGCGTGCGCCGATCTGCTTTACGCCGTCGACCAACACGCTGTAGTTGGCCACGACAGAATCGGCATGCGCCTGCTTGATGCGTTCATCCCACACGGCCTGTTCAGCTGCCGGAAGCGCCAGATACTGCTCCTTCGTGATGCCACGAAAGCCGCTCAAGTCCATGTCGTCCTTTGCAGGAGACACATTCGGATGGTCGCCACAGTTCTCGTCTTCAGGCTCACTCACTTTCAGTGCGAGCTCCTTGAGTGCCCGTTCAGCATCGAGCTCTTGAATGCGCTTCTCGCGCACTTGAGCCTGCCAGTCGCGGAATTCCTGCAACGTGCGTCGACGCTCGTCGTTCTCCTTCTTCACAAAGTCGCGCTTGGCGTTGAGCTCGGCCTCGTTGCCACCCTCGGCCCACGCAGTCACGCTGGTGCGTTCGACGGGGAAGATAGGTCGGTCAAGGAACGAGAGCTGGGGCATCGCCGCAATGTAGACCTTGCGGAACGACTTGGTCGAGGACACCACAGGGTTGCCCGTGATGCGCAAGGCGCGCAACTGTGGGATTGCGCGCAGCACGTCCAGCGCTTTCTGGTCCTCGATCGCGTTGTTGCTGATGTCGAGATTCGTGAGCTGCTTGCACTGCGAGAGTTCCATGAGATCGTCGCTGGTCTCCAGTTGATTGCGCGCCAGGTTCAGCGAGCTCAGCTGCGGCAGACACGCCAGTCCAGAGAGCGTCTTGATGCGGTTTTCACTCAGGTCGAGCGTGTTGAGATCCTGCAACATGTCCAGGTTCTCGATGCGCTCGATGAGGTTCTTGCTCAAGTACAAACAGCGCAGCAGGCGCAACGGCGAGAGGTTCTCGAGTTTCAGCAGGCCATTCGACTCAAGCCACAGCGCCTTAAGATTATAATACGCTTCCAGTCCTTCGATCTTCTGAAAACCACGGAAATGCGCGTAGCTGGACAGACATACGAGCAAATGAGGAGGAGGTTCTTCCTCATGCATTCCACGGACGTCCTTACGTACAGATTGTCGTTGAGCTCGGGCGTCTCGTAGCCGTCGTTCTCGCGGCAGAGCTCGCGCAGCGTCTCTGCATCCATCACTGGTATCTGGCCCTTGCGCTGCTGGTGGAATCGCTGCTTCTCGCGCTCGCGCAGGATCTCGAGCGCCGCCATGGTCGACTCCATTGTCGTATTAACTCGAAAGGTCACGATCCTTACGTTGGGTTTTCTTTCATCCGTAAACTACATCCAGTAAGTTAACTAACCAAACGATGATGGTAATTTAACATGCTTCGTTTGTTTTCAATCGTTATCTTACGCCAACTGAACTAGAGGTCGAGGATCTTGAACTCGTCGCGGAAGACGCTCACGTCCCGCGTGTCGGCCATCTTGACGAGGTCGAAGCGCTCCATGCACGTGAAGCAGATCCTTAAGTAGCTCCAGATGTGGTCGGCGCGCGCGTTCAGACTCAGCGCCTGCAGGTAGCACTTGGTGGCCTGCTCGTAGTTGCCCAGATTGGCGTGGCTGATGCCGAGATTCAGCCACCCGCGTGCGTAGCGAGGCTTGATCTCCAGCGCTCTGTTGGCAAACGCAAGGCATACAGTTAGCATACTACATATACATACGCATAGCCGCATTCCAATAGACAACGTACTTGTGATAGGACGGGATGGCTTCAGTGGAGCGCGACGAGTTGGCCAGCGTGGCGCCGATCTTGTTCCAGAGCGAGTACTCCTGCGGTCGCTCTTGCGCGGCGTGCTGGAAGCTGCGCGCAGCCGCATCGTAGTCCTTGGACACGTTGTAGAGCACGCCCAGCACGACCTGCACGTCCGAGTCGTTCGCGTCGTGGGCGCGCGCCTGCAGCATGAGCTGCATGACCTCGTCCATGAGCGAGCCGTCGCTGTATTCGTCCAGATGGATCTCCAGGCCGTGGAACTTGGGGTTGTGCTGGACCCAGGCCTTGAGGTTCTTCAACGCGCCCTGCGGGTTCAGCTCGTTCACGTTGCTTACGCCCAGCGCCAGCAGCGCGCTCAGGTTGTACGGGTCCTCCTCCACAGCGCGCTCGAGGCATACGATGGCGGCCTTGTCCTCGTCGTTCTCGGCGTGGCACTCGCCCAGCATGCGCCAGGCCTCGCTGTTCTCCGGATGCTGCTGCACCTCGGCTTCAAACGCCAGGATCGCGTCGTTCAGGTGGCCGGACTCGAACAGCGCCATGCCCTGCTTGAAGTTGTCCGACGCCTCCAGGAACGGGTTGTCTTCCTTGTAAACGTACTCGTTCGACTGGTTGAGCTCGCCCCAGGCGTCCTCAAACGGATCGGCCGACTGCGCTTCGTTCATGGCTTTCTCCCAGATCGCTTCGAGGCTGTTACCGTCGTCCCAGGCCTCGCCCATGACTTTCTCCTCGGCTGTGTGCGAGTCGTCCCACGCGTTCTTCATCGCCGCAGCGGCGCCAGAGGGGCAGGATTCGCTCCAGACCTCGTCCGAGCCCTGCTGCGGAGCCGCAGACGCACTGGTGAACGCGTTCTCCATCACAGAAGCAGCGCTCTGCGGTTCGCTGTGCTGCCAGGAGGTCTCGAACAGATCGCGGTTCACGCGCACGTCGTCCGCGTCCTCCCACGCACCTTCCAGAGCGCCCTCAGCCCGCACAGAGGCGCCGTGGACCTCGTTCTTCTCCTCGTCGATCTCGGCCTTGCCGCTGCTGACCTCATTCATGAACTGCAGGAATTCGCTGTTCTGCCACTTCGGGTCCGGGTTCTGGCTCATGACGCGTGCCATCTCGGCCGAGGCCGCTTGGGTCTCGGTCTTGCGGGCGTCCGTGACCTGCTCCACAGGCGCTTCCACCGCGTTCATCTGCTGGTGGAACTGCGGCTGGTTGTAGTACTGCGGGTGGCGCATGACAGGCGCCTTGGCTTCGTCCCACGCCAGCTCGTGGTGCGTCTTGCCAGCGCTGGCCCAGGCGTCGTCCACGTGGAGCGACTTGAAATCGTTCACCCACGCGTCCTGCATTGGCGGCGGGCGGTGCTGCATGCCCGGGTGGTGGTGGTGGTGCATGGGCACGGCGCGCTTGGATTCTTCAAACGCGGCTTCGAACGAGACCTGATGCGGGTGGTGCTGCATCATTCTCGGTTGCTGCATCATGGCCGGGTGCACTTCGCCCGAGCGGAACGCGGCCTCCATGCGACTGCGATGCATGGCTTCTTGCTCCATGTTCTGCAGGAACTGCGCGTCGGCGCCCTGCGCGAAGTTCTGGCGCTGCATCTGCATCTGCAGGTCGTTCACGTAGGCCGGCGGTGGCGGGCCCTGCATGCCGCGGGCTGGGCCAGCGCCTCGCACCTGAGACTGCAGCACGCTATCCATGGCCCGCGAGAGCGGGTTCTGCGACGCCACCGTGCCGTCCACGGCGCAGCCAGAGCCCTGTACGATCTTGCCCAGGATGTCCATCTTGCTTCCTCTGCGCTTCCCAGTCGAAAAGTGAGGGAACGATGGGATGGCTTGTGCTTGCTAAACGTATATTACGTCGAACGCAAATATAGAGTCTGACAGGTAATCACCTGGTTCAACGTATATGAGATGATAGAGGCTTTATGATGGTACCGCTGTCTACGCATACAAGACCCAACTGACTTCCGACTTGAACCCAGACCGGTTACACTTGACACGAGTGAACCCATGTTGGTCATGATGAGCTAACATTCGAGATCTATTCTACGGGCTCTGTCTGCTGCAACTGCTTGTCCAGGTATCCTCCTTCGCGCATCATGTTGAAGAACGGGCCGTCGCCGCGCTCAATCAGCTCCTGCGGCGGCGCAAAGTCCGCGATGCGTCCGCTCTCGAGCACCAGAACGCGGTCCGAGTCCAGAATCGTGTCCAGTCGATGTGCGATCGTGAGCACTGTGGCCTGCGCGAAGGCTGTGCGGATCACGCCCTGCAGCAGCTGGTCTGTGACGTGGTCGATCGCGGCCGTGGCTTCATCAAAGATCACGATGCGCGAGTGGCGCAGCAGCGCGCGAGCCATGCACAGCATCTGGCGCTCGCCCACGCTGAAGTTCTCGCCGTGGTCTTCCACCTGGCATTCGAGGCGCTTGGGCTCGATGCTGATGCGGTCCATGAGCCCGACCTGACGCACAGAGGCCCAGAGCTCGTCGTCGCTAAAGTCGCCAAAGGGATCGAGGTAGTTGCGCAGCGTGCCCTTGAACAGCACGGGGCTCTGCGGGATGATCGACATGTTCTCGCGCAGCACCTTGAGGCCGATCTTGCGTACGTCCACGTCGTCAATCAGCACGCGGCCGCTGGCGAGCTCGTTGATGCGGAAGAGCGCCATCGTGAGACTAGATTTACCAGCGCCCGTGCGGCCGACAATGCCGATCTTCTCGCCGCCCTTGATGCTCAAACTCAGGTCGTGCAGCACGAGACGATCGTGCTCCTTGTACCGGAAGCTCACGTTCTCAAAGCAAATGGCGCCACTCGAAGGCCACTCGTCCTCCAATGGATCCACTGTCGGCAGGCGATAGGCAGCCTCCTGTTCGACTTCGATGTACTCCTGTACGCGCTCAGGACTGACCATGAGCGATTCGACTTGCGAGACCACCTGCACCAGCTTCTCCAGGTTCTGCGACACGTTGAGCGCGTACGAGAACGCGAGGCCGATGACGGCAGCATCCAGCGTATCACGCAGCATCACGAGCGATGTGGTCACGACCAGAACCAACAGACTGCCGACGAACTGGATGCGCAGAGAGAACCACTGCGAGACGCACAGCTGCGCGTACCAGATCTGGTTGTTCGCGTCCAGCTTGGCGTAGTTGGTGCTCAGGAACCGGTCCACCTGCCAGGCTCCGTACGCTCGCACGACGGCACCGCCATCCACTGATTCCGACAGGTGGTTTAGCACCGGAGCCTGCGTGGTCTTGGACAATCGCTGCAGCTCACGAGCAGGGCGGATGTAAAACGCGCCGAGACGGTAGTACATGAACACGATGGGAATCAGGAACAGGCCCTTCCATCGGATCACGATGGCAGCCGTGGCGGCACTGCAGCCGACCGAGAAGACCTGGCCAGCCAGACGGCCGAAGGCCGGTGGCACGTTCATGTCCACGACCGAGACGTCTCCGCCGTATCGCGTGAGAATGCGGCCGATCGGATTCGTGTCGAAGAACCGCATGGGCGCGTGCATGAGCGCGTGAGTCATGCTGTCGAACAGACGCTGCGCAGCGCGGAGGCCGTAGAACGCGATCATGAGCATGCGCACGAGCACCATGGACGCCGAAGTGATTCCGAGCACTGAGTAAATGCTGAGGCGGTACGAAGCCGATGGCGTGGACGGATCGCCGCTGGTCGGATCATCGTTGGACCAGGCGCCGAGCCAGAAGTCACTCGCGATCTGCAGACCCTGCCAGATCACGCTCGAGAACACAAACAGGAACGCGATCGGGAATCCACCAACTGCGTGGTAGTAGCCTGAGAACACGTGCTTGTGGACTCGACCTTCGGCACGGTCTTCTTCAGCGATCAATCGACCCAGCTCCTGCTGCTTGCTGTTCTTCGGAGTGTGTGCGCTGTAGGTTGTGATCTTGCTTTCCTTGTAGGGCGACAGCATCTCGATCTCGTCCTTGACTTCGGCCATGTCCTCCTTCGCTATGGTGGCGTCAATAGCGTCGTCCATCAGCAGCGGCGCTTGTTCGTCTTCTTCATCGCGATACGACTTGCGCAGAAACGCACGAGAAGCCAGTGGCGACACGAGTGGAGAACTCACTGCGCGGGTCTCGGTCTCGTGCGTCTGAACCAGCGATCCGAGCTCATTGATGGTCACAGCGTGGGTGATGTAAGGCGAAGCGATGATATCCGGGTTGTGCGTCACAAGCAGGATGGTCTTGTTGCGCAGCAGACCGAGCAGACACTTGTGGAAGATCTCGTTCTGCACGATGGCATCCACAGCGGACAGCGGCGAGTCCAGAATGTACACGCTGGCGTCGCTGTAGCAGGCGCGAGCCAGCGCAATGCGAGCCTTCTGGCCGCCAGAGACGTTCACGCCTCGCTCGCCGATCTCCGTCAGGTCGCCTGCGGGCAGCGTGCCCAGGTCCTGGATCAATGCGCAGGCCTCGAGCACCTTGTTGTACTTGTTTCGCTCGAACGGTAAGCCAAAGGTGATGTTGTCTCGCACAGTCATGTTCTGGATCCACGGCTGCTGTGAGCAGTAGGCAACGTTGCCGCCCACGAAGACCGATCCGCTGCGCTTGACCATCTCACCTAGCAGCGCCGAGCACAAGGACGACTTGCCGCAGCCCACAGTGCCGTGGATCACGTAGAAATCGCCCACTTTGACCTGCAGATTGATACCACGAAGCTGCAGCGGTGCTGCCTCGCCATCATCCCACGCAAAGTTGCCGTTCTCGACCGAGACGATCACTCGTTTAGCGACGAAGCTCTCAGCTCCAGGCGCGTCAGTCGAGAGCACGTTGGAGGAATCGATCTCGTCCATGGCCAGGAACTCCGAGATACGCTCGAACGCGACCTTGGACTGGACCAGCGTCGTGAGAACGACCGTGACTTGGCGCAGCGGACCTTGGATCAGCTGGAACAGGGCGATGCTCGTAAACACCACAGCAGGCGTGAGATCGCGATGCAGCACACCAGCGTAGGTGCCGAAGGACGCAATACTGATGAACACAGGCATGCCCCAGAGCAGCATAATGCTGACTGAGACCCAAAGGCGACGCGCGAACAGATCCTTCATCTCCACCACGCGAGCTTCGTTGATGCGCTTCATGAACCGGTCCTCCCAGGCGTTGAACTTGACGATGCCGATGGCCTTGAAGCACTCGGTCACGCGCTTCATGCGCACGTCCTTGCTCTTGCGGTAGACGCGCTGCAGTCCGAACATGTGGCGCGTGAGCAAGTGGTTCACGCCCAGCATGAGGATGATCATGCCGATGCCGGCGAAGGCCGCGACGCCCAGCACACCCACGAGCAGGTAGCTGACGCAGATGATCTGCAGCGGAATGAGCCAGAGCTGGTGCACGAGGTAGGCCACGGCCATGACGGAGTCGCTGTCAGACGTGTAGATGTTGGTGATCTCGCCCGTGGACATGTCCTTGCGCGAGGCCGCGCTCAGACGCAGCGTCTTGCGGTAGAGCAAGGTCTTGACGGACGCCATGAGCTGGATCGCGATCAGTTCCGAGCCGAAGTTGGCCGTGTTATCGGCCAGCGCCTGCAGGATCTGCGACACGAATAGCAGGCCGACCCAGAACGTCACGTCCTCAACAGAGAACGTCTCGCGCGCCGTGAGACTCGAGACCACGCGCTTGAGCGCGATCGGGCCCACCAGATTGCAGAGCATGGCGATCAGGAAGGCCAGGCCCGTGCCCACAAAGCGCCAGCCGAAGATGGAGAAGAAGGTCTTGACCATCGAGCGGTTGGCCTCGAACTTGCGGGTGAACTCGCGCGACACGACTTTGGCTTGATGCGGCGGCTGCAGCGCCCAGACGTCGTCGGCGTCCAGCTGCTTGCGATGGCCCAGCGTCATGAGCGGCATGACCCAGGACAGCAGCAGCCGCGACAGACACCAGGCCTGCTGCTGCGGATGCGGCGCATGCAGCCGCAGCGGCTTGGAGAACGTGGAGTACGTTGGCGCCTTCATGCTCGTTGGCGACTGGTGCACAGCGCTCTTCCCAAGGATCGACGCTTTCTCACCCAACATTAAAGGAACCATCATTCCTGCACGAGAATGGCGGTGCATGTCCCATGACTGTAAGCAGGTTACGCTTACCGGTTTGTACCACGCACCAAGAGCCAATGAGAGTGAATCTGCTGCATTTTGGCCAATCAAAGCACTTGTGGGTCGTCAACGCTGCGGACGAAAGATCTTGATCACGTTCGAGCGAATGCGAAGCGCGAAAACGAAATCATGCGCAAGAAACGAATGAGGGGCTGCACTCCTTCTCTCATCCGCGTGGGGAATCGGCAGCAATACCTCATTATGTGTGGATGCTGGTGCGCGGTCGCTTGACCACTGGAATGAGGTTCACTTCGAAGTAGTGTTTACCAGTGAAAGACGCTTGCGTTGTAATAGGGCGAGCTCATGTAAGCATCGATACTGTACTGTAGTATCACATGTTGGTTCAGTGCGCCATGTGTCCTGGCTCAGAAGCACATCTTTCTGTTTTGTGGTCCGCAGGTTGTCGCAATCCACGGAACGATGTCGATACTGGAGAAGGAATGAATGAATGAATGATTGGAGCAGTGAATAAATGCGTTTGTGCTGAATCTATGTCCGCTGCACCATGAAGAACGCAGTCCAACGCGCACACTTGCTTCGCAAACGAGTCGTCCAAGTCGACCCAGAAGATCCAAAATCCAAAAAAGTGGACAAATGCACGTCTTCTTTTTGACCCATTCATTGTATTTTGGGTCATTGGGTGATAATATTACGGTTCCTCATGGATAAAGTACGATTTGGACAAGAGTCGCGTTGCTCAAAACGAGTGTAAACTCCTCTGAGCTATTTCCAAAACACGGTTGGAAGTGGTTTGCATCCGGTTACTCACCCGCACACACACCGCATGTGGTCATGTCGTAGAGCTTTGCTCGGAAGCGTGGAGGGAAAATCCTGCTCTGGGATCAGTGGCTCGCGTGACAAGTTAACACAGGACGACGCTGGCAGATACTGATACAGTACATTGTGGAACTTGATCGCGACCAAACGATGGGTCCGACAGAAAACGGAGTTCGCGGTCGATCCGTAAAATATCAGCTCACCCCGCTTTGATTATGCCGCCACTGTGTGTGCGAGCGAAGCATGACGCCGGTCACAAGAGCGTGATCATCACGCGGCCTTCAAATTGTCGTAGCATGGGTCTGGGCTCCAACACAGTCCATAAATCGTCTCTTCCTCGTATTCTTTCCCACACCAATCCGGTTTGGTCTGTTGCCAGCAGTCAACCAGCAGAGCGACGGTCTCAACTAGCTAAAATTTGGCGACTCATTTCTTTCTCTCCGAAATGAGATCCAGACGAATGTCCATGGTCTATCCAGACGGTAAAAGCGCTTTGGGCGCCATCAGGCCGCTTTTACCGTCAGGACGGGCGACTGATTTCTTCCGTTCGCGATCATCAAGGATCGCGAAACAAGGTCTCGTCTCTCTTTGCGCCGCCCAAACGTGGTTCAGTTCGTCAATAATCTGCAGCCAAATCCCACTCTGGGCACCATGTAAAGAATGGGCACAGAGCCATTACACAGCTGGGCAGGGGCTTGCACCGAACGCCGTGTGACAGCGATAAAGGCCGGGCCGGTCTTAGCAGCGGGTGCCTGCACGATCCGATCGAATTGTTTGAACCCCTGATACAGCTAACAGATTAACGGCCTTGAGATCCACGGAAGGCACACAGATCGGACGACGGACGAATGCGAACACTATCCTGAGTACAATTGAGCCGTGGAACAGATGGAAGTAAGTACAGTCGCTGCATCTTTGCATCTCCAAACGACGACGCGTTCTGGGAGGAGGAGCTGGGGATTCGATCGAGCTACCAGCAGCTCCTCAGTCATTGTTCAATTTTGGTTCAAGCCAGCAAACCATCTTCTTCTTGAGCAGATATGAATCTCGCGCGGATTATTGCTGTCGTCCTCGTCTCGGTGGCCCTGAGCACTTCGGTCGACGCTAGCTTTGGCGTCTCTGGCTACGACACGAGCGACATTTCCTCGGCGGTCAGCACGCTCACTGACTCATCGGCCTCAACTCCGTGCCCAAGCACGAGTACTTCATCGACCACGAGTACAACCTCGACTTCTTCGACCCCATGCCCCAGCTCGGACAGCTCAGCCACAGGTACCTCCACTTCCACCGAAACTTCGCAGACGTCCACGGGCACCTCGACGGATTCGACCTCGTCGACGCCTTGCCCCAGCTCGGACAGCTCCTCAAACTCGGAGACGTCCACCGGTACCTCGAGTACCAGCACCAAGTCCAGCGGAACCTCGACGTCCACGGGTACTTCGACTTCCACCGGCATCTCGACGGACTCGACGACGCCTTGCCCCAGCTCGGGCAGCTCGTCCAACTCGTGGACTTCCACTGGTACTTCGGGCACCTCGACCACGGATACCTCGACCACGGGTACCTCGACTTCTACCGGCACCTCGACGGACTCGACGACGCCTTGCC